>JAHREE010146883.1:0-12096 GCA_033628505.1 Tringa tobata | reverse complement strand
TGGCACGGGTGAAGATGGATTTCCATTCAGCGCAGTTCGCCTTCCGACTCCATTAATCCTCAGGGTTCAGATGATGAATTTCTTTCTTTCTTTTTTTTTTTTTTTATATTATTTATTTTCCCGCCAGCGTTCCCTCCCACTGCCCTGCCACAGCACGGAAAGAGCCGAACAGATGGTGCTTTGCAGGGAAGCCGGAGCGCCCATGAGGATACAGAGCCTGCCCACCCCGCGGCCACGTGGCCACAAGTGCTCGGAGAAGCCTTGATTTCCTCTGGGAGAGGCAGCAGCAATGATTTTAGTATTCCCGGCGGGTGGGTGGGTGGATGGATGGATGGATGGATGGAGAGGAGCTGAAGACTAAGGGGCCGTTTAGGAGGGAGGCTGTGCTCAGACCCATCAACCCGGCACCGAGCGCTGCCTCCAGCCCGGAGGAGAGCAGGTCCTGCAGTGGGTCCCACCGGTGGGTGAGCTGCTGCCTTGGGACCACGCTGCCAGCTGGCCTCCACTTAACCCCCGATTAAAGCTGGGGTGGGCGCCCATCGGAAGGAGGCAGGATTTATCACCCGCAGCAGGATGCAGTTTGACACTGGCTGTAATCAGGAGAGCTGTCACCCCAAGGACAGCTGTCAGGCCACGCCGGCTCATAAAAAGGGATGGAGACACCCTAAAAGCAGCGGCTGCCTTGCTCATGGGATTTAACCCTTTCCCTGAACAGCCTCTAACAAAAGGGAGGGCCTTGCAAAGGCACCGTGATGCTCAGCACCATCAGAGACAGTTTTCATACGAGCTCTCATGCCTCCCCGCCGCAATTAACGGCTTGGTTACGAAGTGCTTACCGAGGAGATTTTCAGTGAGTACCAGTTTCAGGCCAATAGCCATGTGAATAAAAACCATTCACTCGTTTAACAAGCTGTTTTCAAGATGGGGGTGATTTATGACCAGATCAGCTAAGTAAGGGAACGAGGACAGCCTGGGGGCAGCGATGGTCAGCCAGGGACAGCGGGGCCCCCGTGGGCACGCCAGACCCCTGTGCCAGTGACCCAGAGAGGTGTCCCCAAAGATAATGTACAGGGAAGGGAGGTGGGATAGTAGTCAAGGAGCAGGAAAAAATCTTAAGACTCAAAAAATGCGGAGAGAAAGCCTGCAAAACTGTCATTATTGAAACACCTGAGCTGGCAGGGTGGATCAGAGAAATCATCTCTGAAATACTGTTAACTAAATCAGCTGTGTTTGTTTGCCTGTGTTAAAAAACCTGCTTCAGCCACCAGCCACGGGGGTCCACCTGCAAATAATTTACATTGAGGTGATGCAGCCACCCTCTGCTTTCACATATTGAACTTGCTTGAAGCAGGTGCTCTTGGATAACTCACGCTATGCTTTTGCACAGCCTACTATAATCCACTGTGCACCTCTGGGTAGGCAGAGCAGGGGAGAGAAAGCCCAAAAATGTGGAATGAGCTGGGCAGAGAAAGAGGCAACGTGGCATTGAGTGCTGCTGTTCCACAGACAGCAACAGATTTGCCACTTCAGTCAGAAGGATAAGAGCTTGAAAAATAAAGTATCCTACAGGAAAGATGACATGGGGAGAAGTCATACGTTATTGTAATTACAGTCTCTGGTCAGGGGCCCTGAAATCTGGGAGTTTAGATCCAGATCCAAACGGAATGATGTTCTGCAAAGCAATTTTGCCAGCCTGCTGATGTCCTTGTGGAGAGATCAGAAAGAGAGAAAAAGGCACAAACACTTCAGAATGACAAGTATGCTCTTAATTACACAGTGGCAGGCATCGAGAGAGAGTATGAAATAAGAACCAGTACGTCTTAATTTTGGAAAAAAATTATGATATAGATAAAATCGATACTTTTTTCCTATTCCCCACACATCAGCACTGCATGCGTCTCTTTAGTCTCTACTTTTCTCATTTGGAGACAGAACAATCTTTCAATTAAAAGGATTGCTACAAAATCTCATATCTAATTAGCATGTAATCATAGGAGGGACACAACCTCTAAGTTTGCTCTGCTGGTTTTGGTGGTAGAGAAGCTGCTGCTCCCTGGGCTACGATCAAACAGGTTTGTCACCAGGACACGTGGAGGTGAAGCCCATCTTCCTCGTCCCCTGCCCCTCACCTGCGTAACCTGTTAAAGCCAGGACAGACCCCCCTCTCAACCTCAGCATCCCCTTGCCAGGGCCACTGCTGGGTCTGGAGATGACAAAACCACATCTTGGAGACACAGAGGTGCACAAGACAAACTCTGAAGAAAGTGCATCATCTAGTGAGGGAAAAGGAAGGCTCTCTAAGGGGAAATTTGCAGAGGAGACGAAAGGAGGACAGCAGTCTTCCTCGCTGCTTCTCCGAGGGCTCCTATTCATACCAGGCTGGGATTTGCCAGTGGAGACAGCCACTGGTTAATCAAATCCGGCTTCCCTGCTCACGTTTGTACTGAAATTTGCTTTCTGTACATAGACCATTTACTCCAGCTGCAAATCCATTCTGTTAAGAGGGAACAACCAAGCTAAAAGGCAGCTTACCGTAATGGAGTGCGGTCTGGCCTTCCCCATCCTGAAAAAGAGAGCGAGAGAGACTTCATTTTAGAGGTATAGGTAATATCGTGGGGATATAAGAAAACCCCAGTTTTAAATAAATAAGCTTAATCACAGCAATATTTAATTGACTAGATAAACAGCCCAGGACACCCAGCTACCTGGCAGTTAGGCTTTGAATCATCATCCACCATCAATCCATATTGATGGATAATCAATACCTACCCACCCATAAGAATGCGTGGATCACGTCATGACATGAGTATAATTCAGTTCATAGTGTTATCACTTCCACCCCATAAAAATGAAGGATTTCAGTCCTACGGCCTTACTTTGGGACCCTCACTAATCCTGATGCTTTAGTGCAAGATGCTCCTGTGCAAGCCCAGCCACTGGAGAGAAGGGTAAAGCCACCGGGATGCTGGCACAGCTCCGTGCCCTGCACTCTTCAGCACAGGAGAGCCCAAGGGGGAAAACCCCACTTTTCTTCCAACCGAATAAATCTTAGGTCTGGATGAAGGTGGATCCAAAGCCCAAGTAAACCCCTGCAGGATGAGGGTGAGGAAAGGGGCTATGCAGAGGGCTCGGGAACGAGAGCCAGTTGCTGCACTCATCAAGGGCGAAGCGAAGCGCGTGATTTGAAGCCGCTGGCACACAGCTCCCTCTGCCAGCCAACACGCACGCCACCGCGTCGGCTGCCACGGCTCGGGAAGCGTGGCCCGTCCCCAGACTCGGGAAGCACGGGCAGGGCTTTGCCGGAGAGCGGCTGGTGCTCCTGTGGCACGGCCAGCAGCACAAACCCAGGCACCTCACCGCGCCGCAGCCCCGTCCTGCCACGAGAACAGGTGAAATAACAGAAGGGAAGAATTATTGGCCCCTTGGCTTTCACTACCCCACCAGGATTAGCCTCTAATTCAGTTCTTTGCCTCTTTAATTTATTTGCATCTGTTTATGGAGACTTAAGTTTTTAATTACCATTATCTTTGGGATTAAGGTGCAAATTCTACAGCCTGCTGTGGACTCTGGAGCGGGCGAAAGGGAAAAGAAGAACAGAAAAACAGGTAGAAATCCCATCTGTAGCTCTTTTGAGACTTCTGGTTTCCCAGCCCGTTATTCTGTTTGATATTAACCCCGTTCAGCTGAGGAACTAGGAATGGCTTGTGTTTCAGGGTGGGAAGTGCCACGCTTTGCTCTGGGTCACCACACCAACACGACAGCCAGAGGAGCGACAGGGACAAAAGAGAAAAGCCACGTGTAACAGGCATCTGCTGAATGCCTCAACATCCATTTCACGGCTTTGCTGGGGAAAAGCGGAGGGTGAGATTTTTCCTTCCACATGCCCCATTTGTGGCACCCACGCCAACGTCTGGAGGTGTCACATTTTAGGAGCCTGTTTCTGCCCAAATCGTGGGTAGCGTAATGCAAATGGGTGTCAATTAGAAGATACCACAAACCAAGGAACTGAAGGAATCAAAGACGGCATCCATTGATTATTCCACACTAATAAGGTGACGGATCTGAGTCCTTAAGCACATGGCTTCTTGGAGGAGTGACAGGGCCAGTACTGACTTCAGCAAAATACGGAGCAGGGCTGGGGAAGAAGAGGCAGGAGCACTACGAATGAGTTATTGGGAAGGCAGGCTTTCAAATATGCAGGTTGTGTGTGTGCTGGGGGATGGGAAGCCAGCTCACCTCCTCATCACCACCTTCAAAATTATGGCTGACAAAACCCCCAGGTGAATGGGATTGGAAATGGGAACGGTTTGCCGCAAAACTCCTTATAGAGTACATGGGACTGCTCCAGGGATACTACAACCATTTGCTCGTCTTCCAAAGGCCTGCAGAAAGCACTGCTGCTTCAGCAGCAGGCTTTTGGCTAACGAGGCTTTTTATTTCTCTTAGATGTACTTTCTGGCATTTATTGGGCTAAGAAGAGAGTGCGAGTCCCAGCATACGAAACGCGTCTCTTTAATCCCAGTGTGGTTTTTAAAAAGAACTATTAAGCCAATGTTATGCAAACATTGTTTACACTTTATTTACACCGTGGATTTTTTTTTTTTCCCCTTTGAGCCTGATGGCTGGCCAAATGCTATTTGTTGTACTTCTCAGATGCCATGCTATTTGCTTGTATTTTCTCTGTGACAAATTTTAATCCAGGTAAATGGAAAAAGCCCTAGTGTGGTCACTCACTAAGGGCCTTGAAATGCCCTCTGGAGGCTGCTGATCTCAATCCCTCTTTCATTTGGCTTTTGAGAGCACCGTGGCTAATCGGAGCCCGACGTGCCCAGCTGCTCTGTGCACAGCGCTTGGCTCCAGGTACGGCTTCACTGAGCCTCCAGTGCAAAATGGTCACACCTGGAAACTAATCAAAGACAAGCCGTGAAAGTGAGGATTACAGCTCCCATTGTGGCAATTACGTGAGATGAATATTGCCTACCAGGCGCTGGAAATGTTCGTTTTACAACAAAACAAGACGCGCAGAAGTGGTCTGAAGATGAAGTGTAGCTGGCCTTGATGCAAGGGATATTTCCCAAAGTGTGACAGAAAGCAGTGGTTTCTGTCTGACACCACACCTAGGGAAGGTGTGGTGTCTTTCTCCCAGGATGTGCCTCTTTTGGGACAAATGACCCCAAATGGTGAGTGTACAGGGACAGGGACAGCCTGACACAGCCTCTGCCCTCACCTCATTGTGCCCTGCCCAGGGCACTGGAAAATGTCACCTCCCAGCCCAGGACTGCCAGCACCATCCCGCACAAATCTCTGCAGCCGGGAGGCACAGAGATGCCAGCAGTCATCAGTTGGGCCCCTCTGTTCATCTGGCTTACAAGCTGGGGCAGCTAATTTTTCCCCATTGAAAACCATCAGGATTTTTGTTGGTTTATTTTATACAAAGCACTGAGTTGGAGGGGGGGGTGTTTGTTGTGATTGTTTACTTCTTCCTCCAATTTAGTTTTCAGATTACATAAATGTAAATCATACAGAGCTGCAAGTACAACAAGACCCAGAGGCTATCAACACACACTGAAACCAATCATTTGATAGATCTGTAATGTAAAAACCTGAATACTGTTACCAGTTATTTCAATACCGTGCCTACAGAGAACTAGGTAATGAGGGCGTGTTATCACTTCTGTGCTAAGGCACGTTACAAGAAATTAAGACTATTTTTTTTCCCCAGTAGGTTCTTCCGTAGTGCAAGAGGAGCACAAAGCGAAGGTGTCAAGTAGGGGAGCTGGTGTCAGGGAGTGCAAGAGAAGACACAGGCAGCTCCAGGGACAACGCCGAGCTCTGCTCTGTGCCAAGATGCCTCTCAGAAATGCCCTTTCAACATCACGCATCAGCTGGAATAATGTCAGTGCCATGGGTTAAGAAGGAGGCGATCAGTGCTCTGATTCGGTGAACTTCAACACAAAAGGGGGAAAAGGCCAGGTTCAAACCAGTGTCTCTTTACAGCTTTGCTTTCAGCTTGCAAGGCACTGGCGGGTACCTGTCCCAGAGCCCTTTTAGCTATACCCTGTCTATAAAATGGAGGAGCTCGTGGAAATGGCAGAGCCCATACAGGCAGTCAGAAGACAACCAGAAATGAAGGAAAGGCCATTACACACTCAAATGTAGGAACGCTCAGCCCCATACATGCGAGTTACTAACCAACAACAGATCAATTTCAAGCTTTCTTCTTGCCTTCTAAGGCTGTGTGCCCATCCCTGGTGCCTTTTATAGCCTCCTGGCACATCTGGCCATGTCAGGATGACAGCCGAGCACCAGGGACTTCAAGGGAGACAAGAGCATTTCCAAAGACTTAAAAAATAAAACCGAATGTCCAAGCCTACCAAAACCATCAAAACAAAGACACTACAAAATCACCAGTGCCTCCTACGTTCATGGTCTGTGACAGATGTCACTCAATGAAAATCCAACTACCAGTGGGTAACTTATTGGATAACAGGATTGTGCTCTGCTCCTGAGAAATTTAAGCAAGAGAAATGAGAAAAGATGGACCGAGCGCAGATGGACCAACTGTCTTATCCGTTAAGTGGTACTATGGCTACTGCACATCAATTTTGTCTTATAAGTGATAGGATTATATTGGTGTTGCCATCCCATGTTCATTCCTTGGGAATTTCTGTACCCTGCTTAACCTAACACGAGGTTTCAGGACTGAGGGGCAGAGAAATGGAAATGGCTTGGCTGAGCACTGCTGAGATCCTGCACACGCTATAAAACATGATTCCCACTGCCCTGCCATGGCAAGCAGACCTTGATGCGCCAGTGTTTGACTGTAATGGTTTCATAAGACAGTTTTTAAAACACTGTTATATAAACATTCACTTTCCAACCTTGCCTTACTCTTCAAGCTGCATGCAGAAACCTCTGTGAGCAGGCGGGCGACCCTAAGGGAGACACCATCTCTTCATCTCACGTGTTTTATGAAGCCCAAGTACAGAAAGAGGAAAAACAAAACCATGCTAGTTACCTTGGTGATCTTTGGTTCACCTAGACCCTGTATCGGTGCTGAAGCTGGGGACGGACAGGCCTCCACACCAGCTGTGAGGGTCTGGACAGGACCCCCACACCTCCTTGAGTGCTGGTCCACACTGAGACCTCATCTCTGTGCCTTCAGTCGCGTCTCCAGGCAGAGACACGGTGAGCATGAAAAGCACAGCCGAAAACATATACATTAACCTCTCCCTTTTGAGGGATAGCACATGCACTCTTTATTTCAAGGTATTCTTTTCCCTACATCACCTCTTCTTTCTCTTCATTTGTGGCCCCCTTTAAGGTGCACGCTCATTCCCATTGACAGACTCCAAATGTTGGCAGGGATCGCAGGAGATAAGACCGATGAGGTGATAAGAGTGTTTAACAGCGCTAGGTCCTGGGCAGCATGGATGGGCCAGAGGGAAGATAAATATTTACACTACATCTTTAGAAGGTGAGTGAATAAAAAGGACTAGAATACAGCCTCTGAACAAGCACTGGTGCTTAGAAGCTGTGAATATAAATCTCTGCAGCCTCACGACACACTCACTCAAGCCAGGGAGATGAAAAATAGCAAGAAAATACTTCCCTCCACTTTTAAAAAGGGTTTTATTTCTCATTTATTTCCACTTTAGACTTCAACTTCCCAACAATTTACTTAAACCTCATCATCTTCTTTTTCTCTCTGAAATTTTATCCCCAAGATGACTGAGGGTGAGACTACAGCTAAAAGCATACCACAATTTACATGCTAATACCCACCAATATGTAAAAGCCGGCAATGTGAGCTAATACAACCAGTTCCAACTCCACCAGACAATTCAGTAGATGGCCCCAACACAGCCTTTATTTTCATTTATGTGCTGCCTGGGTTTGGACACGTACATTAATACATGTAAAATGAATGCTTGTCCGATCGAAGCAGACAGACAAGTGCAAATCGCTGTGTGTGCAAATGCTGGATAGAAAAGCAATGGTTTAGCTTGCAATTTGATATTGTTCTTTTAAAAACCCAGTGTGCACCCATACGCACCAGGACTTTTGCTTTTAGCTGCCTCCTGATCCTTAAAGAAATGCCAGCAGCAATGCAATCTGAGAAACAAGACCATCTAACAGCTTTGTGCCGGAACATCTAGAGTCCCAAATAGCTCTGTCACCAGGAAAATGAAGCAGACTTTTATGCTTTCTCTTCATTTCTCAGATCTCGATTTTGCTAAAGCAAAATATACTTGTGACGGCTCAGCTTCACCTACTTTTTTAGACTGTGTGTCCCACAGAGGATAACTGGTTAGCTGGGGTTTACAAAGCGCTTGTGAGGTTATGGTTGTTAATTTTAAGTGTAGGCTGTTGTGAGACATCATGTTCTGCATCCTTGGTACCACCTCAAAGTCAGCTCAGGCACTCCCCAAAGACCAACAGTGTGGGACCAAGGATACAGAGCAACCTCCCACAGAAACAAATCCAAAGTCCACACACCAATCATGAGCAGCTTATTTGGGCATTACAAATAGCCCACGCTAACAAGCGCAGGGCTTGGATATCCTCTAAGTTTGGTTCCCCAACTAAACCTTCCACCTCCCTTGTGTGTGGGTAGGGACCCCTCCCCAAGAGCTCTCTCCTCTGCCCCCTTCCTCCTATTCAGACCTTTTCCTGTGCTGTACCAGGCAGATATCCATAAGGATGGAAGGTGCTAGACAGATCTTTATCACCACCTCTCGGGCCCTTCTCCAGAGCCTACCGCCAGGCTATCATTTGGCCTATCTTCTAAGTGCCTCAGAGATAAATTAGATCTGCATAGAGAAGCAATTATTACATTTCTCATGGCATGGACCCTTACAGCACAATCTACTACTGAAAGGCAAAGAAAATTGCTTTAGATTTTGTTTGATTCAAAATTACGATCAAGGGAAGAGGGATGTTGAAGCCCTTTAAAGCCAAGCCTCCAAGCTGGGGATCTTTCTGTCTGGGGACCTCCCTGTTCATATTTGCTGCCTGAGCTCCTACTCCCGGTTCGTTTAGGTGCACTCATTTGGAGGACCCCTCCACTTGCAAAACTGCTGTGAAAACCAGGGCTAAGAAAACTCAGAGAGAGAATATGATGCCCAGGAACTGCCAGTCGCTCCCTCCCAAAGCCTGCATCTGCTAATGCACCCAAACGCCACCGGCCTGAGGAGTTCAGCGTGCCAGGGCTACGCTAATCCCTCATCGCCCTAGTTTCTAACTGCTGCTGTACCTAAATTTCCAAGTGCAATTTCGACGGGATTTATCACATCTACTATCATCAGCATGTAGTGCTGCTGGCACAGATACAGACTCTCAATATCCCACCGCAGACACGGCTGTCTTTAATTGCAGAACCAACTGATTTCTGAATCACACGCAACGGCTCCGAAACTCTCCGGGCTGTTTTCCTGCTGAGCATTTTCACCCCAATTCGCAGCCGGCGCTCCGAGCACAGCCATGTATTTTTATGGACGTATTTATAGGTCGCTCCAAAGAACATTTGCTGTTGCTGCTTTGTTACTTCCAGCATCAGGCATCTTTCTGGTCACCACACAAGCGTGTTGGTGCAATATAAAAGCTGCTGGGAAGCTTCCTCAGCCCAGGGATCAAAAATGTGTGTTGGGAAGAGCCAGTGCCTAGAGCTGTAACAAGTGTCACGGTGCTGCAGCTGAGCCAGCCTCCAACAGAACCGTGCAAACACAATCACAGGTGGCAAACAGGACAATATTCCTCAAAGCAAGATGTTAAAATCTCCTTTCTCAGGGGGCTTCCCTGCCCCCTCCCTGCGTAAAAGTTAGTAGCTCTTGTACTGCTTTATCACTTTAGCGTGGCTGAAGCAGATACCTGGTTATTTAAGGGGCAGGATAAATGGGCTGAGACAGCTTTCCCATCCCCAATTCACTAGGGAATGCTTGGAAATTCCACCTGACACCAGGACCGAGCTGTGCTCTTAAACAATCTCCCGTCTGATCCGATTGTTCCCCAGTGGGGAGGCAGGCTGCAGCTCGCTCAAGAGTCATTGATTGGATTAACAGCCTAATTCCCAACAGATGAATAGAATACTGATGTCTTGTCAGCCCACATCATAGAAGGAAAACACAATCTGCTTCTACAGCCCGAAATTTAACCCTTTGCTTTCCTACTCCCCCTCCCCAGGGCACGGGGCTGAACGCATAGGTCCAGCACTTTCAGCTTGAGATCTGATCCATCTGAGTGAGAAAAGATATATATTAACCTTTGGGATGGTCTGCCTCATCATCAACATGCCACGGGATCCTACGTTATTCTCCATAAGGTTAGTTTTGTAAGAAACCCTCTTTTCATCCTTCCTAGACAGAAGAGATTTATACCGTGGACCTTAATTTTTTTTCTCTTCTCTATTTTAGCCCCCGCCGTTTCAGGAAATACTGTATGCTTCACAGTAAGCAGTTGAAAATTCATGATCTTAATGATATTTATTCCGAAATATACAGATAGTGAATATTTTCTATCATTTGATTTGATTAGGAGGACAGATCTGCCTGGAGAGGAGCATCCAGCCGCGCTGCAGGAGAGACATGGCTGCAATTGCCCGCTCCCTCCAGCAGCTCTTGGCAAACGGCAGGGCAGGGAGAGAAGCCGGGCACATCATTTGCTCTCGGAGAGCTCCCGTTCTCCACCTCCTAATGGAGACACTAATGTTTTCTTACCTCATAGAAAGACTGTGATAAGAAATTAATTGCCACTGGTCAAATGTTCACTATTACAGAAGCAGGACTGTGTGCATATTAAAGAGATTCCCCAAGAACTAAATTTATTTATGGATGCCTTGGCACTGTCTGCATTCATTTCCTTGCTCGGGAGACAAGAATAAATAAAAATCATCTGATTTTAAGACATGTATTCAAAATTACCTATTTTTTTCTCAGATCACTGGGGTCCATAACGCTGTGGGGTTTGTTTCCTTCTAACAGCCACCTTTTATGTTTGCATTTACAAAACAGCATTTAAATACCATCATTTTTTCAGCAGAAATCCTAGAATATACAGAAATAGAGCTACAGCAATCATACCAGGGCTGTAACCCATATTGAGAGGTGGACTCTGGAGTAACTCTGATCCAACAACAGTCTCAGTGGCAATGGCTTACCAACTCTTTAACTGTTTTTCCCACCTCTGTAAGGTGTATATCACCTCAGAGTAGCCAGGTTCCTCTGTGAAACAGAAATAAAATATTTCCAGTTTCACTTGGATTTTACTGCTCACATGCAGAGTAGAAAAATCCCCTCCATTTCTCCTTAATTCTAAAAATTAGCCCAGCACATGACGAATAGGAGAGAAAGCATGAAAGGATGGAGGTGCACACCCCCTTTTTTTTTTTTTTTCTTTCTTTTTAACAGTACCTGGTAGCTATGAGAGTTTTCCAGACTTCAACATTTCACAGCATTAATATGCGTATAAAAAACTCGCTAGGAAACTGAATGAAAGAAACAAGTCTTCCCTTTCCTGGCTGCCAAAACATCAACCCTATAGAGAGCCCTGCCTTCGGAGAGATGCTGGGTGCCCCGTGTTTGCAATACGGGCAGCGGGGAGGCAACAGTGTGCATTAATGACAGAGCTGCCTTAACGAAAACAATTAGAGATGCTGCATCGACTCAAACAATTCAATTAATGCAGTGTTAGTGCTAGCATTTTAAAGTAAGTTGAATTATTAGCTCCTTTTACAATTTGAAACCATAATGTTTCATTTTCATCCCAGATGTGAATTGTTCCGGAACAGCAATAAATAAGTAAGTTAAATGACCCCTATCCAGTCCAGCCCCTGTCCTGTAATACGGCTGCATCGTATATTCATGAATCCAGGTTAAGGATGGGGACTGGGGCAGTTGTGCCCTGGAACTAGCAGACTGCAGGTTTTATAAATACATACAGAAATAATTAAAATCTAAGGGGTTTAGAAGGGTTAATCTCCTTTAAATAATCTCTGCCACAAAGCCTGTAAAGTCACCGCTGGCCCCGTGCCCGCGTGGGACCGGCTGTCGGATATCAGGGCAGCACGTGTGGACGGCAGCGCAGAGATTAAGCGGAAGC
>JAHREE010146878.1:0-10684 GCA_033628505.1 Tringa tobata | reverse complement strand
TTCATGTAAGCGTGACAAAAAATGGATGCACGGGGGTTGTTTCGCTGGGGGGGTAGGGGTACACAGAGGAAGGAGCACATTTGATAAAACAGTTAAATAGATGCAGTAAGGACATTCAAATAAACCAGCAAAAATGAAAACCAGGGTCAGCTTCCCAAAACTGATTAAGAGTGACGATGAACATGATGGCATCAGTCCCCCTTAACTGGATTAATAATTTTTGTTTAAAACAAAAAAAAAAAAAAATTCCGAATATCATAGCTTTACCTCCCTGCATTTACATCACTGGCAGTGTTCAGGAGGGGAAGTAACCAAAGACCCCAGTGGAAGCATGCAAGAAGTTGTGGCACACAGAGGATGCAAAGAAGGAAGCCTCCTTCTCCTCGTGCAACCAAGCACCCTTCCACTGCCATTACGAAGCAGGCACTTGCAAACAGTACTCTGAAGGCAAACGCACTTCCACCAGGTGACCGACGCCGGCAGACATAGCAGCGTATGAGTTTAGGAACTCTTGAAACAGTCTGCGGTGAGGAAGAGGAGGAACACGAGGCATCACCACCCTCTGCTCGGAGCCTGGACCACCAGGCAGCAGCTGGTTTGTGGAAGGCCTCCTTCCTCATCCACGCTCACACTGCCCACAGCCAGTGTAACAAAACACATCACCTCCTCTGATAGCATCTATCTCACATCAAGCTCTATTTTATTTTCTTTTATCTTCATGCAGATATGAAGTATTTTTCTTCATGTTTTTCTTCCTTCTGAAGTGCCCAGTACAAAGTTCAGAAAGCCACCCCAAGCCAAAGCTTTCTCTCCCATCACCTCCACGGGGAAGCCAATTCAGACATCACCCGAGCATCCCAGTACGGCTTGTTTGCACTAAGCTGGTCCGTGCCTGACTGGGATTTCACCTCTACACACAACCTAAGTGCACAGCACACCAAGATGAAAAAGCAGAGGAGACCTGTTTCAACTGGGGCGGACAAACTGCAGTCACCACTTCCCTAACAGAACTGAAGTAGCACTGCTCTCCCCTTGCCTTTATTAAGGAAGTTTCTTCACCCTAGGTTTCCTGTAGCAGAGTCTCAGGCAAAAATACCAAATTTATTAAAAATCAAAATAGTACAGCAGCAAGGAAAGCTGGATCACGGTGCTTATGGAGAAGGACCCAGAACAAAGAAATTCCTGGGCAATTACACACTTACAACCTATCCACCCGCTCTTCACACACCCCTTGGACCGATGGTAATTTCTGGTCTGGGGTCTTATTCCTCACAGGATTCTTTCTTTGTCTCCAGACGGGCTGTTAACTGTTCTTATATCTTGTGGGGCTGCAGCATCTGCTGAGGGTTGTAGCTTCCTTATCTCCTGGTTTGTACTGGTCTCAGGGCCTTCCTTTATGTAATTAAGTAGAAGTTCAAAACAAGTTCAACTTTTCTAGGTGAAAGTTCACAGCTTGTGGCCTAAGGCTTCAGCAAGGGTAGCTACTAATGCTAAGAGAGTTCTATGAATATTATGCCAATGCAGCCCAAGTTATTAACTCTAAGCAATTAAATTTATTGAAAATGAACTACTAATATTCTATATTCTTTTACTGTTTTGCACCCAGGTGCTCTCTGCTCTGGGGGACAGGGAGACATCAAGAAGCTCCCTTGCATTATCACTTTGACTGAAAGAAAAGACACTGGCAACAAATGAGCTAGATTATTCTTAAGAACACACAATTTTAAGACTGAACTAACTTCTCTCCATGCCTCTGTATTTTGCTGTCCAAGAGCCCAGACTTCAGAACACAGATTATTTTTTTTTTTTTTTCCTGTGTGCTGAACAAAATGCTTTAGATTCCCAGCAGTTTTATTTCAGTCTCAGTAAGTCCTCAGCTAGGAAGCTCCATACGTTATTTAAAGCTGGACTGTCATCACTGCTAAGCACAGCTCATCACCACTCCCACCACTACTCAGGAGAAAGACCGCAAGGGAAGTTATATGCTACCTGGAAGAAGAGCCGCTTCAAACAAGGTGCAGCTCACTTTCTGCTCTTGCTTTTGTGTTGTACCTCGTGAGGCAGAAGCATTGCCAGATCGGTCACGTTAACCTAGGGTTTAGCGTGCATTTCCACAACTGCAAAGCCAACGATAACTTTCTTTACAAACCCATTAAGTGATGAATTGCACGGTAGAGCAGAAGTCCTCAATTCAAGCACATCCCAGCATAGAGCTAAGTGTAATGTATTAGCTCACTGCTTCCCTCCTATCCAAAAATCCCAATCTTTCAGCACTTTGCTAGATGCATGCTTCTTTTTCCACGTAAAATAGCATGAATCAACACCTCCTCCCTATATTTTCAGTTCCCACTCTACCCTTTGGACGTTTGGGCACTGCTTTAGGTGACATACCTCAAGTCCATCCATGGCTGCTTGGCACCAGTATAATAAAACCATTAAGTACACAAATGTGACTCATTTTCAGTGTTTACTAGTTTTCCTAGCATTTAGTTCAGGGTTCCCGTAAGATTTCCTACCAAAGCCTGAGTCGGAACTGAAGTATCCTCTCAAACAGCAGGTACAGAGACTGTCCCAAAACAAGATGCCTACGGACTGAAGTATGAAGACAGAACAAGCAAGCTTCACAAACAAAACAGAACACCCCAAGAGGTCAACCCCTTGCCTGATCTCCAAAGCATCCGAGGAAAAGTCCTGAACTCCCCCCCAGAAACATGGAGCTGTGTGAGGTACACATGAACCTGCGATTTGGAGGAAACTCCAAAGACACGTCACGCTTCACAGCGAGGAGAGACCAGCCAAGTAGGTCTGCCATGATCATAGTGAACAGGATCAATTTACAGCCAGATATTCTGTCATAATATGACTTCACCCGTGCTAACCTAGCCGCCCTCTTTGTCACAAGCAGTACATAAACTACATTCCTTCCAGTTACTCCTCAGGTTTCTATAACCACCTCTTTTTCCAGTTAAAGCTTATTTCAGCCCAGAATTCTAACTGTTGGCAACTTGCAAAAAGGACCTTCTTGTTTCTCAGTTATTACCCCACTGCTTCTGTCCTCAAACAGAGCCCATCACTTAAGACATTTGTAAAAGAGAAAAGCAGTGGTGCAGTACCTAGTTTTAAGATTAGGAAGCGCAAGTCAGTTCTAAAAATGTCTCCTTCCACAAAGCAAAAGACATCCTGTTAAACTTCATCCCAGCAAAAGAAAGAGAGAATATGCTGTTTGAAGAGACTTCAAACATTCTTCAGACCTTCTGATACGTAGGTATAGTTCACTCTGTAGGACTGCTGAAGTAGTTCAATTATTTATAGGAAGTTATACCTGGGCTACGCACACGGAAGAGGAGGGAATGCTCAGCCTATCTCAAGTGGTACATAACTGTAAGTCACATGAGCAATTTTAACTGCTTAAAAACGGATCCACACCCAAAGAGTGTCTACTGTACAGCACAGTGCCTCCTCCCCTTCCTGCCCGTGATGGATAAGCCTCCTGTCCACCATGGCCCTAGTCTTGCAGCCTCTGCCTTCAGCAGACCCTCTGCAAGCGGGAAAAGCTTCCAGAGATGCACCTACAAGATCCGAGCTTTCAACCACAAGCTCTTTACAAATCAGGAGTGAGATGAGCTCCTGTTCCAAAGTACTTGACACATTTCCAATAGTGTCACATATGAAGTATTTACTACTATTTTTCAAGCACCTCCTCAGTAAAAAGAAGTGGGGAGGGGAGCTGAGAGACACAAGTCTGAAAAATATTTTAAGTTTAAAAATAACAGTCAGACTACTGCAACAGTCTCTAGGTAACCTTGACTCCTACTTTTACACATTTTTCTGCCCCTGTAAAACAGAACAAACAGGTTTTGGAGACGTGCTTTAAGCAGATTCCAAGAGGCACTTTTACAGAGGGATGGGAAAGCTCCTTTTTTAGCACAAATCCTCTAAGCAGCAAGCACCTACTATTTTTTGTTGCGTGTAATTTCAGAAAGACTCTCTCATTCTTCACTTAGAAGTCACACTTCCCTTTAGGAGCTATAAAATTAAGTAATCTTATGATAAATTATTAAAATGACTGAACCATTCGCTGTTCCAGGAGCCATGACAGCTGTCTACCACGGCTTTTTTTTTTTTTTTAAATGGCTAGTACAACATCAAACACTTCTTTACTGCTGGAAACTAGAAAGCATTCCCAAGACCGTGTGAGGAAGGAAGATTCAGTCAATCTCTTTTTTACCACATCAGAAAAAGACAGCTAACCTCGTCTTCTAATAGCAATCTTCTAGAAATAGTGTACAAAAGAAGGAAACATTAAAGTGTACTTAATACACATAATTCACATAGGTGCACATGGATGCTCTCTAGCAGCTTTCTTTGAACAATGCAACTTCAGTGCAAGTGCATCGCTAAGGAGCACAAGTCCTCAGCAGACAGCAGCAGAATTAATAAAAAAGCATACTATGGCATCAGTCACCTTCATAAAAATTTAAGTACAGCTTTCTGAAGAGAGTTCAGCATCTTCCCTTTGCAGACAGAGACTCTTCTTTGCCTCTTCTGACCATGACCCATGACTAACCCAGAAACCCTTCAACCATCAGGTTTGCAGCAGGATGTCCCACCAAGAAATTCTGTTCATCTTCCCCGCCCCCTTACCTGAAACAACTCAGAAGCAGGCTTGGAAGGAAAACAGGAAAATGCCCTAGCAAATAATTTTTGGGGCATGGCAAAATGCTTGCCCATAGCCATTCTTACTCTTGGCTATAAGCACTCAGCTCAACTCCCAAGAATGCTTGGTTGGAAGTTTACCTATGCCATGCTCCCCGGGAAGCAGTGCGACCCTAAAACCTTGCATTTACCTAGCAGGAAAATCCACAGCAGATGCTCTTGAATCAACTTGCACTGGAGTTCTGTGGCTTTAACAGCTTGAGAGCCAGTATGGAAGGTGAAAAGATGCAGCATGACACCTATTTTCTATGTGCAACACTGCTGTGTTTTTTTACCTATTTGTGAGTCACCAATGTAAAAGGGGGGCAGAAGGGAAGGAAAAGCCAAGAGTAGCATAACCACAATTGAATTCATTTCCAAAGACCCTGAACAACATGAACAACTGTCTATAATAGACCAGAGGAGATGGACAGGACAAGCATCACAGAATGGCTGGGGTTGGAAGGGAGCTTTGGAGACCATCTAGTCCACTTCCCCTGCCTAAGCAGATTGGACAGGAACACATTCAGACGGGTTTTGAGTATCTCCAGAGAAGGAGACTCCACAACTTCTCTGGGCAGCCGGTTCCAGGGCTCTGCAACCCTCAAAGGCCACAACAGTTTGCAGATACTCCACACTGAGGTCAAACTGTCCAACATGCTACTCAAGCAGAGCAGTGGCCACAAGCTCAGGAGCACAGAGGCAGCACTAAGCCCATTACCACGCAAACTCAATGCTTGGCACGGGAGTGACCCCGCGCAGGTGAACCCGTAGCACACTACCTAAAACAGCCCAGGGAGCAAGGCTGGGGAACAGGAACCAGCACTGACACCATCTCAGGAGGCCCCATCTGCTTCAGAACAGGCATATTTGGGCCCAAGACCTTGCCCTCACACACCCGACACTCCCTTTACGCCTCTTTTCTGCTGCCTCCTGGCCTGCCCTGTCCCCTTAATTCAATTCTCATGAAGGCAGAATTTGGGAGGCGCCAGATAAATTTCCATGAATTACTTGACCACAAAATAAATTAGTGCTGAGTGGCCACATTAAGCTTTCTTTTGGATTAGGCCAATTTATGGTGAACCTCCACTGGGATGAGAGGGGAGAAACCTCTCTCACACCCTGAGGTCTGGCCAAGAGAGGCAGATCCTCCTCCTTCCACCAGAGCTTGGGAAAGCTCCTATGTTTCGAGTGTTGCTAGAAACAAACCACCACTCTGGGCTGGGGTTCAGCACATGGCTTTCCACCCCAGGAGATGCAAGACACAGCATCTCCCTTGCTTGCCCTGCAGCACACTACCTCTGACACCACCTTGGGCTTGATACAAACTCACCTCCTCTCTTTGGCTATTCCCACACCATTCTTTACCCACCGGAAACTAAGACCCACGCAAAGGGCTTGGGAAGAAAAGGCCCCCTTCGTATGTACATCCATCCTTAACTCCATCACGTTTTTAAAACTCTAATATAGCTGAGCTTTGTTTCCTACGAACTTTTCCTGAACCCCTTGAGGGAAGAAAAAAAAAATAATTAAAAATGCTGGGCAATTTGAGCAGTACGTTCATCGGCGATCCCTCCTCCAAAGAGAAACCTATTTCTGCTCGGAAAGAGCCCATCACACCAGAAGTAAACACAACCACTCCAAGGAATCACCGCGGCTTTTACTGCTCTCCTGAGACAGCGATGCTTCCCAGGCTTGACAGACTCCGAAGGGACGCCTTTGCAGCGGTGGGTAATCACAGGCTGGAGCCACCGTGCCTCACGTGGAAAAGAGGTGTCCTGATATGACGCGTGAGGGACCCAGAAACCATCACACAGCAGGGAAGCAGGCATGGAGAGCCACGGGAGCCGAGGCACAGCCATCCCTCCCCAGCTGAAGAAGCTTGCTGGGGATTAGGGTCAGACGGGCGCAGTGGGGGCACAGCCGTCCCTGGCAGAGCCACAGCCCCCCACGCAGGCTTGAGAGACCACCCAAGGTCTGGAACCGCCAACACAGCTTGGGAACCAGCGTCATTACAGAAACAACAGCAGCAGCAAGTGCTGCTGGGCTTTTTATCTCCGAGCAGGCATCTTCAGGCTTATTTGCAGGAAAGGCACGGGATGCTAACAGGCCGTCTCATGAAGAAAGGCACAGAGAGGTGACAGCTGAAGGTACAAGCCATTACTGCCACCCAAACCCCTTCACACTCTGCGTGTCTTTGCTTACGAGCACATCCGCACTGCAAGGAGAGCTTGGTCTCCTTCAGAGCTGTAAAGCATCTAATTTTTGAACCAGCAGAAAGCGTATAATATGCTCCCACTTGGCCTGCACAAGACAGCGTTTTTTGATAACTACTATTCCCCAGGAGTGAACTTTGTTATCATGCTCCCACCCCCGCCATGATACAGTCTTTGGCCAGATACAGTTACGCATGGGACTTGGGAAAAGCCCTATCCATTATCTTCCCTCGGAAGCGATGGCCACCAGCTACCTCTGTAACTGGGAATTGCTTTCTAGAAAGAAAAAAAAAAACCAAACACAAAAACAAGCCACCAAAAAAGCCCAAAACACACTCCCAAAGCACATCCTCAAAATACCCACATTAATTTGTCACTGAAATCTAGCTTCCTTTAGTTTCAGACACACGGCTTAAGGGTCTGTAAGCCTGGAAACACAGAAACAACTGTAATCCTCCAAAGCACAGTGCCTCCAGAGAGCATCTCCTTTGGAGAGCAGCAGGTGAGAGGGAAAAAGGGTGCAGAAAGCACCTAGTGCACAAAAAAAAGCCCCAAACCCAAACAAAAAAAAACAAAACACACCCCAAACCAACCCCGCGCACACATATGATAATATATTTCAGTTTAATTGACCTAAGAGCTCCTATAATCAGAAGACCAGTTATAAGAAAAGGGATGGAATAGAGGAGGCCCACCTCTGATACCCTGGCTTGCTAAATTTCATCTGTGTGGGGAACAGCCCTGGGATCAAGTTTTGGACAATACTTGATATTATGATGGCTGAACAGCATAAAGCTTGGCACAAAGAGCGATCCAGCTGCAAACAAATGCTTCCTTTCAGGCAGCCTGACATGTGCTTGCTTTGAAGCTGTGGTAATTAGATACCTTGCAATAACGAGGGATCTATTCCAATATCTATGGCAGCAAAAAAAGCGCCAGCGACTTTGTTTAAAACAGCAGAGATCACCAAGCTGTGGGCATCTCAAGAGGACTAGAAGGATCAAACAGCAAAGCTGATTTCCTTAAAAACAACAAACAAAAAAACCCCACAGAACCACACCTGAATCCATAGCAGGCTCTATCAGAGCAAACACGGGAGCAGCGCTGGCATTGCAGACCCAATAGTTAAGGACAAAAGACGAATATACTTGCTAAGAGTAAGCTTTTGCAAGACTAACTAGTTCAACTGGAAAAAGTTGACAACTTGAAGGCACGCAGACCTCTCCCGAGACCTGAAATTAGGAGCAGATATTCCAGATTGTACTGGAAATAAGTGTACTAGCTACACGACAGGAGCCTTTTATAGTTTAGACTTGAAGCACCTCAAGAACTGAAATGCAAATCAGAAGGTCACAACCAGAATGAGTTAAGTAATCAGTAACTGGAAAACTTGCTTTAATACTACATTACACAAAGCCAGTTGTTGCAGATGGAGCAGGAAAGTACTCCACAAAAAAACACCAGTAAAAAACATTCTGTCCTGCCAAGAAGCCTGGAGTCTTACCTGACGTTATACAGCAATTGTATAAATCAATGCATTCATGCATCTTCAGTCTCTAAACAGAAATTAAAAAGGTACCCAGGCCCCTGACTCTCAGGAGTAATACATAAGCATTTGGAGGTTAAAAAAAAAAACCAGTTCTTTTCACACATTAAGAGTCTTAAAGACCTGACACTGGTTCATCTGCATTTCAAGTTGCCCATATGCTAACACTTAAGAGGTCCTGAACAGTTAGAAAACAGCCACTTTCCCTGCCCCCCTCCTATTTACTATGATACTTGGCTGGAAAACAAGGTGGCAACTCCAGCAAGCCAAAAGGCAGTACCTGATGATCATGTGATAAGAATTTCAGAACACGAGGCTCAGACAGCAGCTTGACTTGCAAGAAATGGCATCAGCACACATGAAAACAGGAAAGAAGGTGAAGGGCTGGGGGGTGGGCAACTGGAATCTGGATCCACTACGGGGAAGTTACAACACGTCAGCCTATGGTTTTCAGATTTCAAAAGCTAGCAAGACACCTATTATCATTTTAAATTAGAATTAAAAATAATAAATTATCTTATTAAGCAATTTTAGCCTCGCTGACGGAGCGAGGGGTTTCTGAACAAATTCCCAGCATGCTTGGGAAATCCCAGAAGACAGAAATAAGGACGCTGCAAGGGAGTTACCTCAAGCCCCTGACGCACAGCAGCCAGGGCTGGAGATACGTGCTGCAGGGACAGCAGGAGGAAGGACAGGCTGTGCGAGAGCGCTAGCAGCACACTACGGTCTTCCCTCTCCTTCCACCCCCCTGCAGGCACAGCAAGAAGCACACACGGCAGCAAGAAAACACTTCTCAAAAAAAAAAAATAAATCACATCAAGCACTTATTTCATTGACGTGTTTTCATTTCATTACTATTTTCCCCTGAACCCAAAACTTTAAAAGGCTCCAATACCGAAAACTCACAGCATCCACCAGTGACCTACATCAAGCCTCTCCCCTCTGCTTCACCTTCCTTCTTGAGCTCTCCGTCCTGCCCTACTTTAGTAGAGATTACTTCAGCTAAAGCGCATAATAGTTTTACAGGGAGACTCGGCTAGGACTGAAAACTTGTCACATCTAGCTGGAAAAGCGGAATAAATAGCAAAACTCATGCTTTCCACATCCAGCATCAGCTGCAGGTCAGCAGCGTGCCACACTAGCCCAAACTCTTGTATTTCAGATGCCTATCATGCAACCGCGGCACAAAAAAATGAAAGCGAGTCAGGGACTAGCGCAACGGTGTGTTTCCCTCTACAGCAGCCAGGACAACAATAAAAAAAAATTATAAATCAGAGTCATCCGTCCCTGGATGTGAAAACTAGGAGCGAGAAAAGCATTTCTACTCAAAGTGGGGAAAGAGCTCTTCTAGAGAGGAGAGGCACAGTTTTCTCAGCATTTGTCTTCCGAAAGGATTTACCCGCAGGATTTTGCCTCCCTCAACACAACCGAGGCTTTCTGCCCTCTTCCTCCCCAATTAAACCGGACATCCATCACGCTCAGACTGGAGGAGAGGCAGATTCCTTAGGGGAAGATTCGCCGAGATCCCAGCTCTCCTAAGCTCCATGCCTTTCTTTCTCCAGGCATTGTAGATCCTCACGGATACCACCCCCACCGCTCAACGGAGCGAAGGAGCAGGCACACACACAAGCATTATTACTACAAGGCTACAACCGAGCCAGCAGGATCCACCTACTACTCGGCGCAGAGACCGAGGACAAGCCAGTTTTGATTAAACTACAGCTGCCATGGGTTTGGCAGAGGAGGAAGGCAGCCCCATGCCGTTTTTCTTTAAACACAGGCTCTCCAGAGAGTACTCTGCAGGGAAAAATACCGCCTGCCTATAAAAGGGGCTACACTCGAAACACGGGCGGGCGATTTCCGCAAGGCAGATTTATCCTCAGCGTTCTGCACGGTACCAAGGTAAAGGCGATTTTCTGAGCCTTTACGCCTATTGATAATTTCATTAAGTGCTCTCAAAGGCTGAAAGCTGGAACTGCGCTGGAAGCTGAATGAGTCCGACCCCCACACACCCCCCGATTTCTTCCACAAAGGCGCCGTCGGGCCGAAGGCGACCACTACTGCCTACGTAGCCTTTACTACGAGCTGGTTTCCCCCACAAATGGGAAAGCGGGTTTTCTAGAAACACTGCATAATGAGTCATCGACTGCAGGCAGCTAAACGCCAGGCACCTTCTGAGCAAGGACAGAAATAACCGGGGAACGAAAATAGCCATTCACTCGGGGGG
>JAHREE010146876.1:0-14599 GCA_033628505.1 Tringa tobata | reverse complement strand
ACCATGAAATAAACTTGAGTCACTTGGACCTGGAGCCTTTTGAAGGTCACATTTGCAGAGGCCCACTATAAAAACACGTGATAAGAATGACTGAATGATCATTAGCCCAGCTGAATTTTCCCAGGGAATGAAAAAAATGGAAGCTCTAATTCAGTCTTATTTTAAGACCAGAAGTTGAGCTGTAACCAAATCCTCAAAGTTTCTCACCAAAGAAGGAAACTAAGGCAACTAAACTACCAACGTAGCGACTTGCTTTCTGAGAAGCCATTTAAACCCGCTACTGAGGCTCTGGAAGCACAAAACCCCTTTCTGCAAGTGTTTCTGTGAGGGAGTCAGGATCCCAGAGAAGGGCTTGGACTAAGACTCTTCCACTGCTAATATTTTGTTGATGTTGGCAGTGTTCCTGTCCAGCTGAATGGCTGGCTTTCTCATAGAAAAAGCCAACAGGAAAAAAGTCAGAAAAGCTCATTCAAGTGACTTACAAGGAGGTTGATGCACAGAGACTCACTGCTTTGTCAACTAGATTAACTTCGGCTCTTTGAGAGCAGACACCAAACAGTAAAGACAGCCTTTCAGGACAATAAATATTTTAGGTACTAAATATATGTTTAAATATTAAATGTATGTTTAAATCCCTTCCTTGGCAAATAGGACCTTTTTGCAACTGAATCTACCCACAAAATCAACTAATAACATAGGAAAATGAGACATCAAAGGTTATCCTCAAATTTCCAAATTCCAAAGTTATCCCCCAGAAGAGGCATGAGGTCACTAAGGATTTTCTCCATTGAGTGCCAGCCCAAGCCAGATTTGCTTCTTACACACGAGGCGGTACAGAACTGATCTGAGAACCCATTCTTGAAGTTCCCACGAAATTCAAGGAAGTAGCTGCCAGAAGAAAACTCAGAAGTTGAAAGTATGTACCCTGAACTTCTCACTGCACTGTACTCCACAAGCATGGGCACAAAGCAAACCACGTAACGTTGGCACAGAGATCTGCAGCAATAATTTCCAGTAACATTTCCAGTCTTGTACCTTCCCTCACTAATACCTACTGTAGTGTCCACGTCTAGGAGAGGATCTCCATGCCTAGTCACTCTGTCTGCATCTATAAAATGCTTCAGGTAATACTCTCTGGCTCTCAAACCAACTGGCAAAACACTGCTCATACACTTATGGCTGTTCTCTCTTGTCCCCAAGACAAGGTGGTACCCTCCAACATCTGTGTTAACCCCAAACTCTGCCCAGGCACTGTCTGCTCCCAACAAAAACTGTGCTTGGGACCACACTGAATAATTAGCTGCACAGTCTGCTGTATGGCAATATTTATGTTAATTAAGGGACTTATTAATACTGTTGTTACTACTACCATAATGCTATGTTCCACCTCGGTGCAGAGCTGAGGATGTAATAGCATTTTGCAAAAAACCAAACGAGCCTCACAGTACCCATTCAGTGACGGATGTGGGCTTTATCCAATTTACAAACTAGGAGACTATGAGATCAAAAGACTATACAATTTATTCCTTTCCAACGAAATGGTAGTAAAGAGCCAAGAACAAGGGATGGGGACTCCTGATTCTTATTGCTCATATTTAGCTGCTGGACTACTATCTACGATGTTAAATTATTCATCATTTCTCACGGGGAAGGCAAGAATGCACTCACAAGAAAAGCTGTACGCAAAAAAAAAAGGGTTATCAAAGTATTCACACACTCTTTCAAAAGAGTTAGCTAACTGACAAAAATATGCTTCATGTGTAGGTAGCAATTCTCCTCTACATCCCGGGGCTGGAATCCTGTGTGGGCAAAACTGAACTGCTCAATATAATGTAAAAGACAGGCCTCATTAACTCTTGGACATCTTCTCATTTCTTGGTCATAAATCCTATTACCTTGTATTACAAACTGCCATAAAACTCACAGATAAAAGATAATTTATGCTCAGTGTACAGAAGCTAATGTTTCTGTACTCCTGAGATGCACACAACCAGAAAATGAGAAAGTATGTATGTGAAACCTTAAGCCATTCGTATTGAGCATGGCTAGCATGATAAACATGACTCTAAGGGCCTAATGCTCTTCATCCAGGGTATATTCTAATTGATATTACCAAAATTTCAAGCATAAAATGTACGGACTGTTGCATGAAATATCCTGCTTATAAAGAGTGATTACTGCTTATTAAGAATTCAGGCTTTCCTCCCTCTTCCCACTGCAGAAAGAAATACGATAGCTGTTCAGTACAGAGATTTTTTTTTTCCTTTTTTTTTTCTTTTTTTTCCTTTTTGTTTTTTAATTCCAACCATCACATTAGAAAATGCTTCAGAGCAAGCATCACCTCCTGGAATTCTTATACCATCTCCCTGCTTCTGACTCCTATCCTAATTAGTGTTGCATGGCACAGAAAAACTAACAACCCTTGGAGGTGGCAAAATCAAAGGCAGCTCAATCTCTTATTTGCTTTCTCTTTGAAGCAATTTCAACTCTTGTGACTTTGGCACTCATTTTAACTGTGTTGGTTCCCTGCTCAAAGGAATACTTTGCTTTAGTGACGATTGAGCAAAAGGTGCATTAACTTTAGACAGTTTGTCATCAGTTTTCCTTTCCCAGTCAGACGAGAGAAAATCTTTCACTGTGAACTTACAACTTCTGTAGTTCCAAACTATGTTCTCATGGCTTGGGCCCTTCCATAGCTGCACCTCATTTCATGCCTGCTTTCTTTGCTTAAATACTTGGTTGGTAATTTGACCTACACTAGAATTCATTTATCTAAATTGAGATGCCTAGAGTGTATATCTAGATCTCAGCCTACCACCCAGTTTCTCCACAGAGACCACAAAGACAGCTATTTATGGGGTGTAAGTCTTCCCATCTTTTTTCTCTTCTCCACCTCTCCACGTAGTTCATCCTTACAGGTCAGAAACTAATATAAAAGAGTTTACTTGTAGTTTTCTTCACTTTCCATGCCAAAACATTTTAATAAATATATTTCAAAAACTCGCACTGTCAGTCTGTCTACTTGTTTCCCAAGAGATGCCTCAGCACCCAAAATGCCAATTATCCTTACATTCAGTACTGGGATAACTTTATTGGCTGATGAAAAAAGGCTTTGTTTACGTGCTCCTCCTTGCCTGGTAGTCTGCAGTGGATTCCAAATCAGGCATTGTCCTTGCTGTCTTCCTCTAGCACACTGAAGACTTTCAGGAAGCCTATAACCCTGTTTCCTACAACACTCTGGAACATTTGCAGGTGTGTTAAATACTGATATATTTCTTCTGCTGTACCCCCATATATCAACATCGTAATAACGTGAAATAACTCTCTTTCAAAGCAATTACTTAAAAGATTTTTATGGTGTACTTCCTTAGATACCTACTCACACATCCTCCTCTTAGTTTCTGCATTAGTAACAAAAAGTCAGCAGCTCGACTTGTTATTCCCCTTTGTAACTTTCCCAGGGATTACTGCTTTATCTGCTCTGCCCAAATGTTTTTGTGTCTGCCTAGGTATACGTGATAGAGAACCAACACTAGTCCCCCACTGTATTGAATGAAGGGCTAACATTATTTTGAAGCAAAACCATGGTTATATTTTGCTCATATATTTTATCCAAAGAATCCAATAAAGATCAGATTCTTTTTCCCCAAGAGAGAAAGTTTTCAGATCTACATTTTATAGGAAAAGCAACATGCTCTTAACTTTATCATTTGCATTAGCATTTGAATCTCTAAACCTTGCTTCATTTGTTGCACAGTTTCCAGACTTCCATTTCAAAAAGTCAGTGGGTCTCCCACTGTGTTCAACTCCCTCCTACCTTGATTTTAAATTACAAAGAGGAGAGGGGAAAAGGAGAGAATGTCATGATTGTAGCTGTTTAGAAGAGCAAAATATCATGCTGAACTCTATACAAAAAAGGGAGCACTTCCTAGCTTAGAATCTTCTTTTCTTTCTGTGTATAAACTACTCACTTGATTTTTATCTAAACTATGCAAGATTAACGTTATTATCTGGAGGTACCACGACAGTTGACAGAAGATGCTGACAGCGACAAGTTTAAACCAATACCGAAAAGCAATTTTGTGTCAAAGTTAGCATTAAGATTGTCTAAACAGCCTGCCCCCTCTATCTGTCCTTTCCTTCTGAATGCTAGAAACAGCCTGAAGTTACAGTGACTGGCAATGCAGACTGACAGCCAGGAATGCTAGAAAAAATTAATATCCTGTGGAACTCTCTCCAGCAACAAAAAAAAAGCATTAAATGCTTCTCGTATGCCATTGTTAAAACCAGAACATAAAGAAGTTTCCAGCAAGTCCAAACAATTAGCAACCTCCCATTTCTATTTAAATGCATAGGTCACGATTTTTTTTCAAGTTCCAAAGGGTTCAATTACTCATTGAAGATTCTTCTGAAAGCAACCTTAGGCATGGCATTTTAAAGCCACTTAGGGAAAAGATGAATGAACAGAATTAAAAGTCCTTCCAGTCCAAGTAAGTGCTTTGTAAGCTAAATTGGGAATTCTCCATCTTATTTCAGCTTTTCAGTATGTTCTTAAAAACATCCTAAAATTAATATACAGTGGTCAGTGAAGTACTGCACCCAGAGATCAAATCACAATTTCAGATTTTAACCACAATTATCCTTTAGCCCTCTTTCCCCCTCACTCTGCTGCCTCTATCCATTTAGCTGTGCAACTAATGATCAGAGTCATCCCTCGTCATACTGGCAAATGAGCTCCTGTGCCTAATATCTTTCCTGCAGACACAGTGCTTCAAAGTTGTTAATACAGCATCTGCCCCTGTGGATTTAAATCTATAATCTCACAGAACCTTATTAATGCTTTTCTCAAATTACAATGAAGCACGCGTGGTGCAGGGTTTTGTCAGATTTATCCGTGAATGTTATTTATTCTAATGAAATAAGCTTTCCAAGATAAAATGGGAAAGTTAGTTAAGCTTCTAGAAACCCTGACATCAGGAAAAGGTATTTCCAAACAAATAAATGAATAACTGTTAGAGAAGACTCTTTGATGCCTAGATTTGCCTTTAATTTAAATCTTAGAAGCAGAATCCCAGCTAGATCTTCTGTGTGTGTTGTTTTATGAATCAATAAATGGCAAAACAGGCCTGAACACCCACAAAAATAACATGTCTTAAATATATTCCCTCGTTGATCCTAGCTGGATTCCCATCATAATGAACTGCACCGCTCAGACCACGTAAGAGCTCTGCCTGACATGTTTGTCAGGAACTCCCTCATATCTTCCTCTTACAGCTTTCTTTTGTTTCTTTTACTGCAGACACCCTTATTTCTACTCAACATGCCAAAGAGCTGTGTGCTAAATTTAAACTTATTGGAATCTAATTAAAAAGTTTTAAAACTTTTTTTTCCATTTATAATCAAAACCCTATATGTACCCAAATTCAGTTTTTATACATTCTGGATTTCTCCCTGTCCTCAAATCAGGACACTCCCCTTTAAAAAGACAATGATCCTGAACAAATGAAACACGATCGTTTCCAAGGCAGGAATGCAGAGCCCATCATTTGCTGTCCACTTCCCATATTCCCTAAATATTTTTATATTTAGGCTCTGACCTTACAGAATACAATTAACAAAATGAGCATTTAATGATGCAAGATCTACAGGGTAAGGGTGGGTGAAAAGTCAGTTTTATGACCAAGCAACTTTTTACAACACTTACAGGTTGAAGCAGGTAAATCAGTGAGCACTCCTGGAGAACTATCACTGGAAAAGAAGTGATATTTGTTGCATGGAAGAGCGTTTCCACTGATGCCATTATTTGGTCAAAGCGTCCTCCAAGTCCACCCAAAGTCACAATGACATCAATCTAAAAGATAAAAACACAAACAGTCGTTAAGAAAACTTGCAAGCATGATCTCTAGACCCTGAAATTCAACAATAAGATCACCTTGGGGAAAAAATGAAGAAAAAAATAACTACTGACAATACAAAAGGAAATGTCAAATACAGTTATTTACTCCCATTACCGATAAATACCATTATGTGATTTTTGAGGCTGAGTATTAAAGCTCAGTAAATTCATGACCAACGTGCAGTACACTTAAAAAGGACATAACCGTTCTCCCTAAAATACAGGCCAGTGTTTGTGGGTACTTATCTGTGGGCCCTCAACATGTACAGCCCATCACTCCCCACCAAACCGCTCAGCTAATTGTGGTATATCTGAGCCTTAGTATCCCCAGATCTCAACATCATCTCAGTATTACCCTCACAGTTTACAGAATGAATAAAGGAAATTTCAGGTCCGTTATATGTCATTCTCGTTCCTCCCTCACAACATTTTAATGTTCAAGCAACCCCACTCACAGGCTGGCTCTGCTCAAGATTAAAAGTACTATTGAAGTAGGAGGTTCCAACCCCAAGTGACCAGGCACATCATCTCCCAGCTGGCAGGGACAATCCCAGACCCACGGAGAGCCCCACCTGGCTGCCAGCACGAGGCCAGGGAGCTGGGCTGCTGCTGCTCAGTTCTCTCACACTCCATCAACACTCTGAACACTTTATTTCCCTTAAGCAGAAAGGGAGTATTTAAAAGCCTTGGTTAAGAGCTTTTGAGTCCTCAGATAAAAGGTCACCAAGTGCAAAGTGTTATTATTATTACTTCCATAATGTGGATCAGTTATGTTCAGTAATTGTATTTTAAAAAGCTACCACTGAGTAAGTCATACCCAGAGCCCTAGCACACTGCAGCCACGGAGCCTTTAGAAGCTGCCTCGGCAATGGCCATCTGGTGAAATTTTCAACTTTATAGGGCTTAAGTCTACGGCTACTGTGATTACATGAAGTTTTACTCAACCCAGGAGCCACATAATGGTGCTCTGTGTATCTGGAATGATGTATTAATAGCATCAGCCTCTTATTTTTATTACTAGGGCTAGGGCTTTACAATTCTGCTGAATACTGGTTTGCATGAAAATTAAACTCTTTTCCTTTTGGTGAAGAATGATACCATCTTTCTCATCATCACCAAAAAAAGTACTTGAAAGTCAGGATGGATCAATATAACACATCATAAAAGCAGCAAATACTGAAACAAACCCCCTATTATTTTACTGCCCATAGTATGTATTTTCTGTGCAGGTCAGATTTTCTGTGCAGATCACACAGACCTAACATACAACCAAGAGAATACAAATGGTAGGAAAACCTGTCCTTAAACAGGAGAAGGTAAAATGCATGTGTTCCCAGCTAAGCCATAATACATTTTCCATTTTATTGATTCCAGTGTAGAAACAAACTACTTTTGTTTGACTGGTGATGACTGTCATTTAAAAAAGTAGATCGATTCTATCAAAATAATACTACTAAAATGACGCACCAAGACCAACTCCCTACCAGACAACCAGCAGTAAAAATGCCCCCCACCCCAACAGAGGCCATGGGGGAAATCTGCCTCATTAACCTGGAACCACAGTAAAGTTATGGTGACTTTGGAATCATAGAACCATAGAATGGCTAGAGTTGGAAGGGACCTTAAAGACCATCCAGTTCCAGCCCCCCTGCCCTGGGCAGGGACACCTCCCACCACACCAGGTTGCTCCAAGCCCCATCCAGCCTGGCCTTGAACCCCTCCAGGGATGGGGCAGCCACAGCTTCTCTGGGCAACCTGTTCCAGTGTCTCACCACCCTCACAGCAAAGAATTTCTTTCTGGTATCTAATCTAAATCTCCCCTCTTCCAATTTAAAACAGTTATCCCTCGTCCTATTGCTCCACTGCCTGACAGAGAGTCCCTCCCCATCTCTCCTGTAGCCCCTTCAGGTACTGGAAGGCTGCTATAAGGTCTCCCTGGAGCCTTCTCTTCTCCAGGCTGAACAACCCCAGCTCTCTCAGCCTGTCCTCACAGCAGAGGTGCTCTGCAAAGGATCAGGATCCACATGCATGTTGTTTTTCTGGTGAGCAATGGGACTGAAGCTTAAATATTAGCCTGGTCTTCAAAAGGCTAAGGAACTACTGCACAGTTTCTCAGTGTGTGTGTCTCACCACACATGAACTTGTTTGTTTTGGCTTTGATGTTTTCTGGAGTTTAAAAGGTAAGAATGAAGGAAACACGGAGTTCCCTATGACTTGTAATTAAAATAATGCAAGAACATTCTGAAGGTGCCTTCTCTCCCTTGTAAAACCATCTATGTGTCAGACAAATCCTGCTCTGTCTTTCACTCACATGGACTTACCACCGAGTACAGGACCCTTCTGAAACAAGGAAACACTCACTGACTGCAGCTTGTGGTGACAGATTGCTAGAGCACTGCAAAGTTGAAGGAAGACGTAACACAAAAAAAATACTTCTGCATTTTAAATTGTGACAGAAGCAATCCAGAAGCCCTACTCTTCATCCAATAGCAACAGTGCAGTGATCTTGGGGATTGGTGCCCAAAAAGCAAGAAAATAAAACCAAACTAGGATGGAGTAGATCTGTTGAAAAAGCATTCACAAAACAGGTTGTGGCGTGTTGGGAGAAAGCTAATAAATACACCCGAAAAGGCAATGTAGCTATTATTTAGGGTTTGCATGGATTGTGAAAATGGAAAATGAGAGTATGTGACAGGTACACAAACAAAACCAGCTGGAGTATGAGAGGAGCAGGCAGTGAGAAAAGCTAAAATCCTGCACTTCTGTGATGCCTGACAGTCCTGCCTTTCACTGGGTAATCTTGGCAGCAGTGACAGGCATCCAGACATTATACGACTTTCAAAGCCTCTATTTGAAGGCCTAGGTATACACACTTTGTTTATTTATCAAAAACACAGAGAGGCTAAGTTCAACAAAAACCTCAAGAGCCTTTTCATCCAAAAGCTATCACCTCTGTTAAAAACAAACAAACAAAAAAAACCAAAAAAAAAACAACAAAGCAACAACAAACTCAACACAAAAATCACAAACTAACAAAACAATCAGTTCCCTCCCTGCAATCACTGCTCCTCTCGCTCTGCCAAGCACTTAAGAAAATGGATGTGCCGTGAAAGCACATATACGGCTCTTGGTCATTCCAGAACCTAAGACAAAGTGAATACCAAAGCACAGGCCATTTATATATTCCCCCACTCCAGACAGGTAGGGCCATTCATTTTTCTGCTATGATTTCCTGTATAACACAAGCTACAGAATTACACTGTTACTGCTAATCAGCACAGCAGGCAGCGTTTGACTAACACACTGTACTTCAGCTGCAACACCCATGCTTCACTTCAATGTCCTGTCAACACTCCCCTTACACAATTTGTTTTCACATGGTGCCATCCATTTCCTGAAAAAAAAGGATATAAAAATCCTAAATAACTAAAAAGAAAGGCTTAGATTATTGCAGGCACAGTGTAGAGGGCACTGCATTCTCTTAGACTATCTATAACCTGACTTAAATTTATTGCACGACATCTTTAAAGGCGATCGAGGTTTAATTTAGAAAGAGTTGAAGATCTAAGGGTGGGAGTCAGTCATCTTTCAATGATACTCTTATACGTTAGTCTCTCTTGGAAGAGTTTTAGGAGCGCTACCAAACAGAACAACAATTAAAAGGAGAAGGGAAGCAATTAAGGGATGTATTTCTTCCTTCTCCCCTAAGTTATTCTTTAGGGCATGCTGTAACCAAGGGGGGGGGTAAAAGGCTGCCACCACATCAGAATGATGTTGCTTTAGCTTTGTAATGTCAGCATCACCATGACATCTACGAGCAAAGCCCAAGGCTCAAACTGACAGCAAAGGATGCCCATTCTTTTCAAAACTGTGCTCTCGGATAAGAAATCATCTCCCTGGGGTATGGGCAGGGCTCCAGACAGACAACTCAAAGGATTCTGTTCCACATGAGCTCAGTTTCAGCCAGGCAATTTGCAAACAAAGTCTGGGAGAGGTGGGCAGGTGAAAGGGAACACATTTACTGACAGCAATTGGTAGCACTGAATGAACCACGAAAAAGACCTCCCCCCCAGGAAAAAGGGAACGCAACAGGAATCAAGATGTCCTAAAAGCTCTGGAACCACAAATAAACCTCTCTCCCTCTGAGAGCATGGAGACCATCCACTGCTAATACCTAAGATATTCCTGTGCCAGTTACAGCTCAGATATTGTCTGATTCGACCACAGCTTCCTTTTATCACCTTCTCGCTTCACTAATACCTTTGCACTTTTCACAGCCTTTCTTCATGTCATACCATTCATAAACCCATTCCTTTAATTTAAAATCTTGGAGGAATATGACATAGAGAATAAAATTATAGTAGTAACATGCATAGTATGTTGAAGTATATTATATGCTGAGATAAATACATATTGAAGTATGTTATATGCTGAAAAGCAAACAATTAAGTAGTAGTGTGACTGCTACATTTATTATTACTTTGACACTTTATCAATTGTGACCAGTTGACAAGAAAAGCATTTTTTTTTTCCTTCCTAAGGCAATTTTGTCAACTCAGGATGTGGTTTGAAAATCCAGATATATCCCTTCTGGTCTCTGCATCAGCTTCAGTACTGAAGATTTTAAAACACAGCAAGCACTTTCTTTGAGAACAAATGACCCAGAGCAGATTTCAGCTCATTCTCCCATAGCTGAATTAAAGATCTTGTGCTGGCCAGATCACAGTCATTTTTTTTACATCATGCACAAAATCGCAGTGTAAATTTAATGAACTATTAAAAACCTACAACCCAACGCTGTATCTATTGCAGGACATTGTCCATTTTAGGTGATTATACTGGCTCTCTACCTCAGTGTATTGCTTAAAAGGTATGGCGCTCATTTCCTTCAGGAATGATATTCCCAGCCACACAGCAGCACCTGAACTTTGCTCAGGGAGAATCCTCTTTACCCTAGCGAGAATCTGCTCCTTGCTTCAGCCATCTGACTACTCATGGGAATGGGAGCTCTCAGCTGAAGGCTGCCACCCTGTCTGGGTACCCAAGATAGTAACCTTCAATCAGATTCATCATCACCTCACTGATTCCACTAATCACAGGATGATATGGGGTTGGAAGGGACCTCTGGAGATCACCTAGTCCAACCCCCTCCCAAAGCAGGGCCACCCAGAGCAGGTTGCACAGGAACGTGTCTGGGGGAGTTTGGAATGTCTCCAGAGAAGGAGACTCCACCACCTCTCTGGGCAGCCTCTTCCAGGGCTCCGCCACCCTCACAACAAAGAAGTTCCTCCTCATGTTGAGACGGAACTTCTTATGTTCAAGTTTGTGCCCATTTCCTCTTGTCCTGTCACTGGGCACCACTGAAAGAAGACTGTCCCCATCCTCCTGACACCCACCCTTGAAGTATTTATAGGCGTTGATCAGATCCCCCCTCAGTCTTCTCTTCTCCACACTAAAAAGGCCCAAGTCCCTCAGCCTTTCCTCCTAAGGGAGATGCTCCAGGACCCCATCATCTTCGTAGCCCTCTGTTGTCCCCTCTCCAGCAGTTCCCTGTCCTTCTNTTTATATTATATTGTCTCATCTCCTTCACAAAGCATTTCTTCCTTTTAACATTCATTTCTTACCTTTAGAGAAAGTGCTTTCTCTATTTGTAACCCTTTTAATTTCAAATGAGAAGTTAATTCTTTCTGCTAATGACAATAAGCATGCAAATAGATCACATTTGCCTGCTTAAAATAAGCAACAAGGGACAGGTAACCTTAAAATCCAGTCACAGATTTGAGGAGCTGGAAACATTTTAATCTTTGTTCTAGTATTGACTTGTGTTTACATTTCTGGTAATATGACTTGATATCATTTCAGTGCTTTGGCTTTGCTCTTTCCTGCAGGTAAATGGAATATTTGAGGGTGTATATAGCATCATCTGGCATAAATTTTGCGGAACATAAACCTCCTAATCACTGACTTTATTCTTTCTTCCTTACAGAAACCTAATCTACAAAGTCCACACGAACTGCTGAATTTGACTGGTTGCTCTTGTGCTGACTATTCCTGGATGACCTTGATCAAACAGTACTCCCTGTGCCTCAGGTAGAGCAGGGACAGCAATAACTCCCCTCTCTACTGCTGCTGGTCAGCTGGAGCGCAGCTCTACATCTCCTGCTGTCTATGAGGATCAGGGGCACTGGAGTTCCTTATTGCTTCAGATTTTCTGGGTGAAGGGCCTGCCCCTACTCCAGAGGGGTAGGTTGTTGTGAGCAGGCTGTTGTGAGCAGGCAAAAGGGCACTAAAACCCTTAGAGAGATCTGTTCACCGAGGCCTTGGAGCAAAATGCATGTTGCTTTTGTCCCCGATGCATTTACTTGGTGCATGAACAAGGATTCCAGGACTATCAATCTCATGTCTTCTGAAAAATTGTGTAATCTTCTCTTCTTTTAAAAAAAAGACACTCATACCTATCAAACTAACCTTGCAGCTCCCACAGCTGAACCACTGCAACCTACAGCACGCACTGCACTATCGTCCCCACAAAAATGTAAAACCAATCACTGTAAACTATTGTACCCCTAAGAAAGCCAGCCCTGGATCTGTACTAGCAGCAATGCAAGAGGTCCTCAAAAGATTATGCTAAAAAGGTCTAGAAAATCTCTTTAACAATCTCATATCCACTCGCATCTAGTGCCAAAAGCTGTTTTTGGCACATGCTGTGTTTTTAATCTCTTCATATACTGCCTCCAGGAGTTAAAAAAAAAGGAAAAACTAACTAACTAACAACTACCATCAATGAACAACTCAAGGGAGAAAAAGAAAGCGATCCAATCTTCTTCAAGAGAATCTGTTCTTTGTGAGTTTTCTATTTCACATTTCGCTTAACTCTGGCTGTCAGTTTTTACTTCGAATAAATCCAGAGTGCAATCCTAACGTAGCTTTTACAAAGTCTTCAGATGAGCATGTATAAAGCCAGAAGGATTTTTTTTTTTAAATATTGTTGCCTGTTTTCTTTCAGATCACTATCCAAAGGCATTGCTGCACCTGAGTGTGCTTGATCTGTATTTAAAACCACAGGCAACCAGCAGCTACAAAATGCAGACGACCCGAAACAGCCTTTCTTCCCATCCCTCCAACACACTTCCACTTTGTCACAAGGTCAGCAGGACAACACAGCCACAACCCACCCCTGCCCTGCCAGCAGGACCCCCACCCTGCCGTGCTGATGCCTGTCATCAAGTTGTGGCTGCCCCATCCCTGGAGGGGTTCAAGTCCAGGCTGGATGGGGCTCTGAGCAACCTGGTCTGGTGGGAGGTGTCCCTGCCCAGGGCAGGGGGGTTGGAACAGGACGATCTTTAAGGTCCCTTTCCAACTCTAGCCATTCTATAATCTCACACTCCTCAACTAGAGCCAGCCTGTGGCTGGAGGTTAACCCAGTCCCGCAGGGCTGGAGAGTGGGAAGGGCACTACAAAGGGAAGGGGCTCTTCGCTGCAAAGACTGTCCCTAAAAGCCTCCATTATTCCCCTAAAGGGATACAGACCACGGTGTGGATCAGGGAACCTTGCCTGGACCACGGCTCCTGCTGCAGCATGCTGGCAAAGAGTCTCGTACAGGCAGGTTCCCGGCTACTCAGGATCTGATGGATCAGAGACGCTGTGAATTCTGCCTGCTAGCCCACAAGCAGGGCATATATCCCAGGACACATACCAATGAGAGCATGTGTGCCTTTGCACACCTCCATGAGCTCTGACAACTTCTCTTTGATTTCCTTTACAGCCCTGTGGTGGGTTAACCTTGGCTGCCGGCCAGGCATCCACCCCAGCCACTCTCTCACTCCCCCACCTCAACAGGACAGGAGAAGAAAATAAGATGAAAAAGCTCATGGGTCGAGACAAGGACAGGGAGATCGTTAATTACCAATTACCATCATGGGTAAAACAGACTCGACTTGGGGAACATGAATTTAATTTATTGCCAATTAAAAATCAAGTCAGAGAGGAAAAAAAATGACAAAACTAAAACCTTCTTTCCACCACCCCTCTTTTTCCCAGGCCCAGCTTCACTCCTTCCACCCTGACTCCTCTGTCTCCCCAGCCCAGGGGAATGGGGGGCTGTGGTCTGTCCATACCACCTCCTCTCTGCCTCTCCTTCCTTCTCATGTTGTTCCCCTGGTATAGAGTGGGGTATTCTCCACGGGGATGGGGTAGAATCACAGAATCATAGAATTGTCTAGGTAGGAACGGAACTTAAAGATCATCTAGTCCAACCATCAACCTCACTCTGATAAAACCCATCACTAACCCATGTCTCTAAGCACTATGGCAACCCGGCTTTGAAATCCCTCCAGGGATGGGGCCTCAACCCCTGCCCTGGGCAGCCCATTCCAAGGCTTAAGAACCCTTTCCGGGGAAACTGCTCCTAATCTCCAATGTGAACCTCCCCTGGGGCAACTTGAGGCCATTTCTTCTTGTCCCATGGCCTGTTCTTTGGGAGAAGAGACTGACCCCCCCTGGCTACACCCTCCTTTCAGGGAGTTGGAGAGAGCGAGAAGGTCTCCCCTCAGCCTCCTTTTCTCTAGGGTACAATCCTTCAGGAACAAACTGCCTCACCTTGGGTCCCCCACAGGCTGTAGCTCCCGCCACCAGCCTGCTCCAGTGTGGGCTCCCCTCCGCGGGCTGCAGCTTCCTTTAGGACACATCCACCTGCTTTGGGAT
>JAHREE010146863.1:0-26616 GCA_033628505.1 Tringa tobata | reverse complement strand
CAGTACCTTTTGCAGCATTTATAGGAATTTAATAAAAATGATTAATTCTGGCGTTTGAACCATAACCCTGGATGCAGTGACGCAGCCAACCATATGGTAGAAAAAGAAACAAGTCTATAGCATTGCCAATACTTTAATGTCCTATTTATTGATTTCTCATTCTCGTCTCAGCCATCAGACCTCTTAAAAAGGTTTTGGGCTTATATTCAGTTCCTACATTAATATATGAATAAATAAAGCTCTGCCANAGAACTGGTCTTATTCCCTCAGCATTTGAACCAGGTAAATAAATCCCTACAGTCCTCCAAACGTCATTAGGTAGCAAGAGGGGAAAAGAATTTCTGGGAAAAAAATAAATGAAACAGGTAAGAAGCAAGATAAGAAAGGGCAAGAAAGAAGATAGCAGGACAGCAAGGTGGGGCACTTTAACGGGTTTCCAGGTTTGGGCAATTAAGTTTTTAATGAAAAATTGAATTTTAGGGTTCTTATTTGGGAAAAGGACCAATGTAAATGTCAGTTCAGCAGCAGCATCATTGTAACTCAACGAAAAGAATATCAGAGCAGGGAGAAGAGGGGTATGAGCAGGACCCCAGTACCTTTTGCAGCATTTATAGGAATTTAATAAAAATGATTAATTGTGGCGTTTGAACCATAACCCTGGCTGCAGTGACGCAGCCAACCATATGGTAGAAAAAGAAACAAGTCTATAGCATTGCCAATACTTTAATGTCCTATTTATTGATTTCTCATTCTCGTCTCAGCCATCAGACCTCTTAAAAAGGTTTTGGGATTATATTCAGTTCCTACATTAATATATGAATAAATAAAGCTCTGCCACTGCCAGCTGCTTTTCTGATTTAAAGGGGCACTAGCATTTCCCTGTGTATTACTACTTCATTCTGATGCCTGAGGACGATTCAATCACAGCAATTCACACTATTTTAAGTAGAAAATATGGTATAAAACTTTTGGATGGTCAGCAAGAAAATTGTCTTTTGACACTTCTACTCAGGCACATATATATTGTTTTACTTCTCCTGCAAATCATCAGCGCTCAAAACATACACCAGGGATTTTGGGGAATTAGAGGAGAAACGGTTTCTGTAACATTGAGAAAATAACTACACAAGAGCCTCCAGAGGCAGAGATATAAATGGGAAACGATACAAATTCTTTTTAAAGGAAGATGCTGTTGTGTCCCATGAGACACAGGTACTACCATACTACTTCAAATCATTGTGAAGGTTAAGAAAAAATGTATATATAAATCTGTTACTGTAGCTCATACATCACTACAATTGTCACCACAGCAGACACCCCCTGCACGACCCAGAGACCACAATTTCTGCTTCAGCCTGTGCAACACAAACACACTTTGAAAAAATAAACCAAAAAGCGCTGTATTCTGTTCTTTAAAAATGAGAAGGATGAAGGGAGGATGGACACCCTTTGGCTGAGGGCCTCTGTGCCAAGTAGGAGTTTCCTCCAGCGATCCCCATCCACAAACTCTCCCACCAGGACCCCAGAGGCAGGATGGCTTCCCAAATTCCCACACCTTTTCCATAAGCCATGCCCTAAAATCCTTCACGTCGGTTGCCAAGATGTTCTCATCTCCTCAAACTGGCTGTCATCCTGCTATGGTTTGGCTCATGGTCAAGTAAGTCTGAGTTTCCCTTTGGCTTAATTACATCACAAATACACACCCATGTGGATTTATAAAGCAACACAACTGAAGATCATAGAATCACAGAATGGTTAGAGTTGGAAGGGACCTTAAAGACCATCGAGTTCCAACCCCCCTGCCCTGGGCAGGGACACCTCCCACCACACCAGGTTCCTCAAAGCCCCATCCAGCCCTGTCATGAAGATGATAAACTCGAAGTGAAAACCAAATAATTTCATAATTTTCAAAGACAGCTCACATGGAGCTAATGTGCAAACTAAACTGCTTTCAAAATAAAACTGTGTTTCCATAACTCTCTTTTGCCTCGCCAGTGTCCACCCCAGCCTGAAGGAGCTACCTCTTCTGGTAGCTGCATTAAAGACGGTCCTCTCAAAGACTGAAATACAGTACAGCAGCCTTAAGACAAGGCCTAGAAATACAATAAAATTGCCTTAAAACAAGCTGCCCTTTACATCTTACTACGCAGAAAACATCTGTGCTAAAACCATTTCATATGTTTAAGTTTAAATCAAAGCCCAGCATCCATATTTCCATCACTTTTTTTTCCTGTACAATGCACTCCCAGCATTTATATCTATACATAGATACATAAACCAGATACACATACATTGTGGAGGCCAGTGCAAGTCCTTTCTCAGTTCAGCCTGGGCTGCTCTCCCAAATTCTTCCTCTCTTGCCACTACCCTTGAGACTTGAGGCTGTCAAGTGTTTAGGGATCCCCTCTTTTAAAAGCCAAAGCACTCGCCAGAAAATCCCAGTTACTGGACCTCAAGAGCTGGGCATTTTGGTCAAAGTATTGTGAACAAAACAGTGACTATTTCTTTCAAAATCCCATTCCAGCTCATCAAGGTGGGCTCCATCGCCACCTCTCTAAAACATCAGCCCTCTGCCACGTGCCACCGCCCTTTTGCCCCACACTCTGGAGCCCCTCCTTGGTCCCCAAACCAGGTGAAATCCCCAAAACAACAGCTCTATCTAAATGTAACATATGATGGAATACACAACGTAAGAGTAAGGAGGCAATGGCTCAAACTGTTCCTCTTTTGGGCTGGACGATGGGAAACACAATTTCTGAAGGAGAAAGTGTCTTCTCATATTCCTAAAAATTTGCTTTTCTGTCCTTGTTTCTTCCCTCATCGTTCTCCATAAGACTGTCCACTCCAGACTAAATAATGTTTTCTATCTTAGTATTAAAACAGTAATTGAAGTAAGGACATTTATATAATAATCATATTATTTCATAATTAAGATACACATCTGCAGGGGCAAGGCTTGAGTTTTGTGCTGGATACGTCTCCCTGGCTGCCAAGAAATGACATGAAATTTGGCCATCAAATGTTCTGCCTCCTTCTTTTTGGAAGAAGGCTGATTTAGCTGGGATCAAACATGCTATCACAGCATCAAAAAAAAGCCCAATAGCTCTTATGCACAGACAAATACCCAGGGTGGGATGTTTGTCCATTGAGATGAACGGGTGGCCCAAATTCCTGCCTAAAGCATGTGGTTTACTATTCCCTCCTATGCAAATAAAGCATCTTTTTATAATAATCACTTGTTGAATATGGATTCTTTTAATTCTTCCCCAAAGGAAAATGTTTTATGTAAAACAGGTCACTCACATAGAATTCCCACCTCCACCAAAATCATATGTAAACAATAAGACAATGTAAAAACTACCACCACTGCCCCGCCTTCAGCCTCATCAAGAAGACCACGATTATGCTCTTACTGTACACGAAAAATACTCCACCTGTAAAACATCAAACATTTTGACCTTCAAATACATGGTCAGGGAAGACAGTTGTCCTGTGTTGAGGGACACAGGACTGATTTCTCTTACAATGCTAGAGAAAACGGCACTTTTAGAAGACTCTAGTGTCTGAATTGGTGAAAATATTTACTTTCTAGCCAGCCAGGCTCTGTGGGATTCAAGGTCTTAGTGTTTTCAAGCCTTGCCAGGTGCAGGGATGAGGAGGAGCAAGGCCTGGGAATCTGAACCAGGCTGGCCAACAGGATTATTTCATACCACGAATGTCACATTCAAAATAAATTAGGAAGTTTGCTGTGTAGTTTCTCTCTCCCTTGATGGCAGAGGGTCCAGAGAACTCCTTGCCCTGGTGCTGGACCCCTGAGCCCTTCCCTTCCCCCTGAAGCCATTGCGCTGGCAGTGTCCCACGTTTGTGGGAGTGCACAGCTTCCCTATGATAGAATCAGCTGAGTATAGCTCCTGTATATTTTATATTGGTATCGAGATTAATCCTGGGTCTTTGGTATTATTGTTAATAATACCAAATAATCCTGTCTTACCCTATCCAACGTATTTACATTTCAACCCTCGTGTTTCCTTATTTTCCCTGGTTCCCTTTCCTGGGCGAAGAGGGGTCATCAGGTGATAGAACACTTGTCCAAAGGACAATAAATTGTTATGGGTTTTCTCAAACCACAACAACAGTGCAAAGATAAACTATTTTCTGATGTCTACAAGCACAGAAAGATCTACATTTGGCAACTCAAATGCAAGACAAACCCTATTTCCCCACTAAGGTGCAACCTCCTTGCAACAAGCAGTACCAGATGAAAATGCTTGACTCCAAATGCATAAATCTACTCCAAATCACCTTCCAAACAGCAAGAACCCTCTGAAGGCTGCAGAAGTCCTTGAAAAACCATCTCAATGTAAAAGCCACATCATAAGGAGCACTTACCCTTGAAGGGCTTTTTCTCCAAACCAATCTCCCTTCCCTAGAGTACGGAGAAAGACTGGATCTTCACTGGGGGAGTCTTCACGAGTAACATTCACCTGTTGAAAAGCCAAAACCCCCCAGCATTTAGAAAACTTTTAATTAACAAATAAAACCTGTTTGTTCAGAGAGGGATCTGACATCTCCCAGATCTCTCGGGAAAAGCTCCGGTCCTTATCTCCTGTGGGAACTATGTGATTCTCCAGAGTCCTGCACTCTTCCCTCAGCATCACCAACCAACCTCCCAAGAAAATGAGCAGTTATTTTCCACTAAGGTACCTACTACTCTTGCAAAAATGTAATAATTGTGATTTTTTGAAGGTTTTTAACTCCAAACAGAGTTGGCTGCAGAAGCACAGTCATTGCCTGTAAGGAATCAGCAGGAGAAATAGGTTCCAAATATTTTCTGTGTATCAGACAGACACATGGCATAGGCTTCTCTTAGCTTTGTTCCACATGATTTCTTCCCTTCACTTGAGGGAAAGGAATAACAAAAATAATCTACATTTAGGCATAATTGAAATGAAACAATTTGGAGCATTACAGGATGAAAGATGCCTACTCTCCTTTTTACTATCTCTCAAATTCAGGGAGGGGATAACTCTAGCTGGATCAGAAATGAAAATTTCATTGAGGTTTAAAGGAAAATACCATCTTATATTTTTATTTTCACAGTGAAAGAGAAAAACAATTACTGCTGATGAAAAACAGACTTTCTACCCACTGTAACTCCATGGGTAGTATAACCTAGTGTAAGCTTAAGTTGAAGAAACTGGCACTGCAAGAACAAGAAGACGACTTCACATCTCTGAGCGATGATTTCCTACCAGCAGGAGATCCTTTTCATTTTCTGAAATAATTTCAGAAGAAATATAGTAACTGATCATCTGAACACTCTTTGCTCTGTTTTCCCATGCCAGTATGGGATATAAATCCCAGCTGCCATGTAACAAAAAAGCCCCGACATCACAGAATGGTTCAGGTTGGAAGGGACCTTAAAGAGTTCCAACCCTCCTGCCCACCTCCCACCAGACCAGGTTGCTCAAAGCCCCATCCAGCCTGGCCTTGAACCCCTCCAGGGATGGGGCAGCCACAGCTTCTCTGGGCAACCTGGGCCAGTGTCTCACCACCCTCACAGCAAGAATTTCTTTCTAGTATCTAATCTAAATCTCTGTCTTTGAATTTAAAACCATTACCCCTCATCCTATCGCTCTGCTGCCTTATAGAGTCCCTCCCCATCTCTCCTGGAGCCCCTTCAGGTACTGGAAGGCTGCTATAAGGTCTCCCTGGAGCCTTCTCCAGGCTGAACAACCTGGACTCTTCTCAGTCTGTCTTCATAGCAGAGGTGCTCCATCCCTCTGATCATCTTCGTGTCCCTCTGCTGGACATGTTCCAACAGGTCCATGTCCTTCTTATGTTGGGGGCCCCAGAGCTGGAAGCATTACTCCAGGTGGGGTCTCACCAGAGCAGAGTAGAGGGGCAGAATCACCTCCCTTGACCATGCTTCTTTTGATGAAAAAGTCATTCAGTACCTCAGCCTTCTCCATATCCTGGGTGACCTGGTCTACTATTTCCTTCTGGAGAGGGCCCACATCTTCCCTCATCTTGCCTTTATCCCTGAAAAATCTATAGAACTTTTTCTTGTCATCCTTGTTGTCCCTGGCCAGATTTAATTCTATCTGGGCTTCAGCTTGCCTAATCTGGTTCCTGGCCACTCCAACAATTTCTCTGTACTCCTCCCAGTCTACTTGTCCTTGCTTCCACCCTCTGTAGGCCTCTTTTTCGCTTTTGAGCTTGTCCAAGAGCTCCTTGTTCATCCATGCAGGCCTCCTGGCTTTTTTGCCTGACTTCTTCCTCCTTGGGATGCACTGCTCCTGAGCTTGGAGAAGGTGATCCTTGAATACATCCTGCTGTTGCTGAGAATGGCATGACCTACCAAGGATGCAAAGGGCTCCACGAAAGATGAATGTTTGTGATGCAATGACTCTCCTTCCTTTTCAGCTGTCATCAGAGAGAGCTCATTCCTCTTACAGGATGAGAAGGCAGGTGAAATACAACTCCCTGCTATCAGTACATGGTGAGGATCACCTCTCCCAACGTTAACCATCTATAAATCTAGTTGTCTAGGTTTTGTCTATGGTCAGTAGAGAGGGACGGCATTCCAAAGCCTGAGTTGTCCAAAATTTAATTGGGACCAGTAACTCTGGATGTACCTCGCATACAAGGGAAAATCTCCCACATGCTTCTCCTTTACAGGCTGGTTAGCTCTAATCAGAGCTTTTGCATATGTAAATTCACAAAGCCAAAACCTGGGACATCAGACACGTCCTTCTGGATTTAGAGACATCCCAGTTTAATTTCACTATTAAATTTACAATTGTGGCCTGCACTTTCTCCTATCTCTTTTACGGATGGTAAAACCAGTGGATTTCGGTGATTAATGAGCACCCCATCTACATCACACTACATTTAACATCTGCAGTGACTCACCAAAGATCAGATGAGGGTAGGGAACATGTAATGGATGAGCCAGGAAGATTCGTAGCGGGTGAAAAACAATATATTGGACAAACAAAGGGAACTTTAATGCAGATTCAAGCTCTTCCTCCGTGAGCTCCACTGATCCCAAGCAACGAGTGCTAAGGGACTACAGGAGTGTGACTTCCATGTGGTTGAAAACAATGAGCTATTTGAATAGCTCGTACAATTTCAAAAACTTGCACAATCCAGCATTAAATTGGTGCCATGCCCTGGCTTTTAAAGGGAAAATGGTGTACAATGGCACAGCACGGCACACGTTGACTCTGGGTGAAGGCAAGGTACGGAGCAGGTGTGGAGCAGCAGCATTTTGCAAGCAGAAAGGACCGAGTTGTTTTCATCTGACATATTCTTCAACAGATTTCTGTAACGCAGGGTGTTTTGAACACAGTTTTGATTTCCATTCACTTGGACTCGAGGAAGTGTGCTAAAATAAATAAACTGAATGAGCTCAGGAGTGGGATCAAGTGTGGTGGATGGAGTTGACGGAGAAAAAGGGGAAAAGGATTTTGCTCCTAAAAGAACTATCCATGGAGCATGGGCTGAAAGGAAAGGGAGCAGAAGTCTTTCTAAGCATTTCTGAGAGAAGTGCTGGGCTCAGAAATGTTAAAAGCCTTCTCTGTTCACTTGACTGTCACTATAGACTCCCTGAGATAAAAGGCAAGGCAGATTTTTTTATAAGTAGCTCTTGCTGATAAAACTCTAATACTCAGGCGATGCTGTTGAAAGCTGAAAGTACACGTGAAGTCCCAGGCACGTGAGCTGTAGCCAGCATTTCTTCTGGCTTATTAGGATGCCTGAGTCAGGTTTTAGCAGGGGACATTATGTGCCCCTGCTTCAGCAAGTCCCAGGCAGTACACATTGATTTGTTAATTCTGTGTTTCATTGCTATTTTTCCCCATGTTTCACTGACAAAGCTCTATTCCTCCTACCCTGGGCTGTATCCTTAGCATGGGTTAGTTCTTACAGCCACTGTCGTAGCTCTTATGTCCCAATACAGGCATCTCCAACTCTGTCCATCTTCTACCAATCAGCGATAGCTCTTCTGAAAAATCAGGGAGCTTGGAAGAGAAAACTGGGCATAATTGAAGTCTCCCTGTGAGAATTCCTGTCAAGCCATCAGGACCCAGCTGAGGTCTGGGAATTTCTCAGCAAGCCCACGTGCGTTGCTTTATTTTAGCTCTGTTTTTCTGGCCATCAGCTGTCACAGAAAGATAAAGTAGCAGAGGCCCCAGAGAAAGCCAAGGAGCATCTCAAGCAGGACCACGGGGCTCTGGGGCAGTGGGTGGTTTACTCCTCCATCCTGAAGGCAAGGTGTAAGGGCTTGAGGTCAACAACTAGTTACCCAGCTGGTATAACTGGGAATTTCATTTTTACGACCAAGGGCCATTCTTTGAAGATTGAGGACTGCTAGGAAGGGATGGGATCCACATGACCAAGTGGGGCAAAAGCACCATTGCCAACAGGCTGGCCAACATGGCAAGAAGGGTTTCAAACACTCAACAGTGTTTTGAAACCAGGGGAAAGAGGCACACCCTCCCACTATTTTTGCCCATTAAAAAAGGGGGAAAAAAACCCTCAAAAGATTTGAAGGACAACATCATTGTTGTCCTTAATCTAGGAGAAGATTACATATTACTTCTGAGTAGAGGGAAATGAAAGGGCATGAGCAAATACCATCAGCTTTCTGCAGCCCTTGATTATCTTAATTTCAGAAATTTGTCCATGATTAACAAACTCATCTGAAAAAAAAACCCATCTTTTTCTTCTGATGAGGATTAGCTCCCAGAGACAGAGAATGGCAGACGATGGTGAAAATCTCATTTTAGCACCCGAGAGTTGACAGCTGCCTTGGGAAACAGCCCAATGGTGTGTACAACACCCACACTCTTCCTCCACAGATGCCACGGGGTTTTTGCCACCCTCAGTTACGCAAGGCCAACGTTAATACGTGCCTTGGTGTGAACATCAAATCCATGAACCAGGAGATCAGGGTTGGCCTACTTTCAAGCATATTTATCCATTTACATTTACTTTCCATGCATCACATCTCATCTGCAGTGGGAAATCACTGTGTACTCCCTTGACTATCTCTACCCTCTATGTGGAAAGAAACCAAATGTTTCTCAAGTGTAATAGTATTAGGCCAGTTAAAAAAATGAAGTTGAATGGAAGAAAAAAACCCTCTATCTATAAAATCCCATCAGGATTTTATGGGAAAAGAGGTCTAAAAGCATATTTTACTTGTGAGCAGTGGAATAAAAACTTAGACCTTTTTTTTCTTTTCCCCCAAGGAGAAGGCTCAGGCTTCTCTGACTTCCTATTATTTAATTGGGAGAAGCTGAGAAGTGATAGCCATGGGAATGAAGTCTGGAAGTCAGCCTTGTAAGAGGGATACAACACTAAGTATCATAGGGTAGATTGTTAAAAAAAGAATTGAGCTTTTTGGTCACTTACTGAGACTCAACAACTATTTTCAACCCCTAAGCACTCACCGCGAGCACAAGTGTAAAATAACACGAGATCTATTTTTTCCCCCTTTAGGCCACTCTTCCCTACTGATACAGCGCCAAGGAGTTTAATTAAACGTTGTGTTGCACCATTTGCATCTCAGGGAAGGGAAAGAGAAAGTGCTGGCTGGCAACAAATTTCCAGAGTGCATCACCACCATCGTCACTGTCCCACTCGCCTGCGAAGGGCTCATCTTACCTTTCCTTTGCTGATGATAAAGAATGTGTCCCCTCGAGCACCTTGTCGTATAATATACTCTCCGCTTTCATAATGCGTCTGTAAAAAAAAATAAAAATAAAGATGAACAAATAGAACTGGAGACCATTATTCAGCAGATAGTTTGGCAGTTCTGCACGATAACGCTTATGGAAACATAATCCTGGACCAATTTTATCCCAGTCTGACATTGGCCGTGATTAAAAAATTGTCTTGTGTCAAGAAATATAATAATTAAAATGAAACCGTTTATGGCTTGCCCATTTTTCTTCTTGCTGTGCTAGTGCCAACTTTTGCCCAGATGAATTATCCTCACGGCCTAAATCCATTTATACTAAGTAAACCAGACAGAGGAATTTTCAACAGAGAATGTGGTACATAAAGTAAACTGCAATAATATGTCAGCTATAAAAACAGTTCTTTTCCATTTTTTTTGGTTGGTATTTTTTTTTTGGTATTTTTACAGCTTTGTTAGCAAGGGCTTTATTCAACAAATAATTTTTGCTCTTCTCCTGTTACTATAGTAGTTTAAACAGTCTTTTTTGCCTTATTTTGTGGAATATCCGTTGCTAAATTTATGTCGTAGCTTATCAGTGCTTGCACCTACACTTGATGGGATAGCTTCATCCCTTGTGCTACCCCATCAAACTCAATGGGCATTTATACACCACCAAGAAAATAAAAGCTGGTATGTTCTAAATAAAGACGCCACATCCATATTCAGTCCCCTCAAACCCTTGCATTTTTTTCAGAGATGTTCTACCCCCTCCAAATTCAACAAACATCAGTTCAGCAGTAAGCAGAGGAATGCCAAGAGCTTCCCACCCAACATCTTTGCCTACGTCTCCTTCTCCTACTGGTCAAACAACTCCTGTTTTTTTTTTAACCAAGCCCCCGCAGAGAGCACAGTCGGGGCTGCGGGTGTCAGCTCTGCTATGCCCCAGCACTGATTTGTGACCAAACCTCCCCAAAATCATCCCTGCGCTCTGGTGTTGTCGGTAGCTACAGTAAAGCACAAAGCCCCAGAAAAGCCTGCCAGATCTTTTAATCCCAGAGTATGTATAAACAACAGCAAGGATGGATTTGAGCTAAAACAGAGGAATTACTCAGAATCCGAGAACTTGGATAAGCTTGAGATGTTTTCTTCCAAGGGTATTTTATTGTCCTGCGTTTATTTATTTATATTTACACTCAACCTTTTTGGTGCCTCTTACACTCTGACAACAGAGCCCAACATGAAAATAAATAGGTAAAGGCATATGTAAATATATCTGCTGCATATAAGAAAAAAAAAATTTGGCTAGGTAGCACTGGGTATGTGAGGATATTAATGAAAAGCAATTGTCCAAGGAAAAAGAAAAAATATCTTAGTGAACTACAATAAGGAATTAATTAGGTTAGTTCCTTAAAATACATATAGTTAGGCTGTAGTGTTTTTACTATCCTAAAAAAAGATAATCTAGTTAAATAAAATAAGAATGTCAAAGCAGTATGTTAGCAATTTATACTCCTCAGACACTCCAGAAGTTTAATAAAATAAAAAAAGACATTTCTCAGAATCACAAATACCAAATATTATCACGTCAGTCTTCAGAAAAGGGACCAGCGAAGGTGGGTCAGGACAACTTAACTTGTAGGTTGCCTGATCCTGACTGGACTCTGATAGATCTAAAACCGACACATTTTTTCTGATTTGCTTGTGCAAGAGTAGAAAGAGGGAAAAAAGTCTGAAGGAGAGCATGGGCACAAACTCACAGAGTTTTACTTCTTACGTGGAGTTTTTATAGATAGGAGATTTTGAGGATGCACATTTTTGAGCACCCAGGTTGAGACTCCTTCAAAGGGCCTGATTTTATATGGTGTGGGGATCACACCCTCTTCAAATGGAATCTTGTAGGGTCCCAAAAATCTCATGGTTGAAAATGCTGGTCAAAAGCTTTCCAATTTTAGTATATGCAACCCATACTCATTAGACATATTAATCTGCTACTGCCTGTATGATTTCTGTGCAATTTTCAGCTGATGCTGCCTTAACAGCTGACTCTCAGCTTCTGGCCAAATAACACGTTCAACAGGGCAAAAGCTTCTTCCAAAAAGGCCATTTCTTGGTCTTAGCCACCAGTTACAACTGCACCAACCACTTAGGACTGAGACCCATAGTCCTGCTGCCGTATCCGATTCCCACCCATGAGTCCTCCCAACCTTTCCACCCAGGCTTCCACAAAAGGAATGGGAGGAGAACAAGTTTGAGTTTTGAAGGATCTGAAGCTGCCTTTTACTTCAGCATCTCTTCTCTGCTGCATTTTTTTTCCCCTGGGCTCTAGTCTCATTCAAAATAACTGCAAGTCCTTCTTCCAACATTCACATCATACTCCTCTCGTCCTTCCTTGAGTGCCCAATCAGACAGAGCTTTCATTTTGCTTGACCTCCTCCTCACCGATGCCTCTCTCCACGCCTTTCTTGCTGTCCACACGTTTGGTTTTATGTATTCCAGCCCATTTCTTTCACAGCTAATTCCACCTGCCCCTACCGCAATTCTTCTTGCTTGAATCAACCTGTCCTTCCCCATCTTCTAACAATGCTCTTCCTCGTAAATCCCCCTCTTATAAGACAAATCAACTCATCTGTGAGCTTCACCCTTCTAACCGAATTATTTCTCTTTAGACTGAAAGCTCCAAAGCAGGCAAAGTGTGTTAAGTGCTCTCTTACAACACATGCAAATAAAAATTAATTACAAGCCTCTTGCTTTTAGCCAGTTACGTATAAGGTACCAATATGTTCTCAGGTACATATAGTACCATCGTACAAAGTCATTTGAAAAAGTGTTTTGGCAAATGTTGCCCATATCCACGGCTCAGCTGACACGTTTTCACAACACAAGCTCCATTTCATCTAGAAAAAAACCAGTCCAAGAACAGTATGAGGAAAATCAACAATCCCTACAGCTTTACAGTGGTGTGGTGGCACACACAAAGGAATAATATTTGAATTAAAATCACAAAAACACCCCAAACAAACAGTAAAGCTAGCAGGTTCAACGTGTCTTTACTAGCTTTAGACTGACCCCACTGCTTCTTCTGGATTTGCATTTGCAAGATTAAATTCAATGGCTGAGCTCTAGCAAGCTGTTGGACGCAAGGCTCTGTTGAAAGGAATCCCTCTGATGGAGAGAACAACAATTTCTTGGCATCTTTTTAAATTATAGCTTCAAAGCCCTGTATATAACTGGTCAAAGAATTTCCAGAATGTCTTTAAAATGGGAAATAAATATTTCCATCCCAGCTTTGCAGTCAGCAAAGAAATAAAAACATATGCAAGTGGTGTAATACTCCAGATTTGGGATTAGGAATTGAATTTCTGTGGTTTTATACTTTTGTCCCAAAAGAAAGGGACTCTGGACAGAATGTTGTGTTTTCAGAAGCAATACCAAGGTTCAGTGATGAAAACTAATTTAATACCGCAGATAGATTTCACTGAAGCCTAAGCACCAGATAGATTTTTGAGCACAGTTTTTAAGACATAGCTCCTCAAGGCCACAACAAAATTAAAGCAAAACACAGAAATGAATTCCTCTCTGGAAGAGTTGACTAGGTTATATTAACTGTTCTTACATTTTCTTTCCTCCAGCAGAAAACCCCAGCTGAAATCCAGCATAAAAATAGGATGGAGAAAACCTGAATAGAAACATAGGCTGCAAAAATACAGCTGTATGACCGGCCAGGGTCGAGATAATCAGGCAACGAAGCCAATAGTTACAAGGGGCTTGTGTGTGCAGGGGGAGGGAAAAAAAGAAAAAGGTTATAAGCCCAGGCATCCAGATCCCAACTTGGCATCAAAGTCTGAGAGAGTCAGCGCTGAAGAAAACCCTGATGATAAAGTTGAGAAATTACTGTTGGGAACACTCATATACCACCAAGCCGCAAATGTATATTTTATAAGCTTTGGCAAATAGGGATAAAGGCTGAGATTCAATGAATTATAAATGCTACAAGATTTAGAGCATTTGTCATGCTAACTAGACCGTTGTTTTATAAAGTAACATCAGGCCCTTAAGGTACTTCTCTGCAGAGCGAGAGCTGGTTTATCACCTCTTGAATGAGCCTAAAATGGAATGGCCTCCTAATACCCCATTTTCCTATCTAATAAAAATTTTTCACAGTCTAAAAGAGTAAGGCAAGACCATCTTGTCCTTATCAAAAATTTTCCCAGTGTAAACCAGTAAGAAGTTGCAACATTATCAATGCAGGGATATACAGAGGGAAGCAGAGAGCAAGCCAAGCTCGCGACCCAAACACTCATGTTTTTATCAGAGGATAGTTAAATGCTCCAATAATTAGTTTCTTCCTAAAAGAAAAACCGATAAAATAAAAATTGATGATTAAAAAAACCAACAAAGTGTCTTGGTTTTTCTGCTTTTTTAGCTTAGGCAACACACCCGAAATTAAAGACTGAAGGTTTCCTTAAAAAGAAAGTTCTAATTCTAATTTCAGTAGCTACCCTATACATGCTTTAATTCCTATAAGCATTTAAATACTTGGAAAATAAAGGTTTCAAGTCTTTCCAGTGGAGCTCAACTCTGAACTCAAAGCCACAGCACTGTATTTACAGAAAAAATGTGTCAGGCAGAAAAAAAAACAACAATAAAAACACCCAAAAAAACAAAAAAAAGAGAGCTCTAATTATCTTTCCCAGGGAAAGAAGAACAGGTCCTTAACCAGAATGTTTTAATAGGAAACAAACATGAAATATGCATAAGCAGGAGAAAGTTATGTATCTATTACATAAGCTCAAATTTCCCTTAAAATCGACCTCATCAACACAGAGGGAAGCCTGAGAGGAGGAGGGAAAAAAAAAAAGAAAAGAAATTAGAGAAGGAGCTTAGTTAGCATTTCAAAGTTTCTGAGCTCCTGTGAGCCAGCACCATGTCAGTGGAGCCTTTCCAGCACCTCACACCAGCCCGTCCTTAACCTTTATTTCTCTATAATCATAGAATCATCTAGGTTGGAAGAGACCCTTGGGATCATCGAGTCCAACCATCTACCCTACTCTACAAAGTCCTCCCCTACACCATATCCCTCAGCACCACATCTAATCGTCTCTTAAACACATCCAGGGATGGGGACTCAACCCCCTCCCTGGGCAGCCTATTCCAATGCCCGACCACTCTTTCTGTGAAGAATTCTTTCCTAATGTTCAGTCTAAACCTACCCTGTTGGAGCTTGAAGCCATTCCCTCTCGTTCTGTCATTAATGACCTGTGAGAAGAGACCAGCACCAACCTCTCTATTTGTTAACTCTCCGATCCTTGCCTCAGTCAACTGCCAGCTTCTGCTCTCCTCTACAGCATTAAGTAAGAGTTTTTAGGATTAGGAGCACCCTTATTTTTAACAATATCTGGGATTTTTTCCAATCAGCTTTTGTGATTAATACAAAATTAAGGCTGTACTAATAAAACTGAACTAACAGTTGGGTTTGTTTGGGTTTTTTGTTTTAAATCTAATTTGTTTGTTACAAACTAATACAGCTTACTAGAAAACCTTTGCAACAAAAGACCTGTGCAATCATTTGTTTTCCTTAATAATCCTCATTTTCTCACCAAGAACTTAAAGGGATGATAGAGTTCAACTAAACAACATAGGAAAGGGCTAAATCTCACCTGTGGGAGCTACAGCAACTCTTTCCTTTCATGCTTCTGTATCACATAAATTGTGAGACAATAGAAAGGCTGGAGAGGATGGGTTTAAATAGCATTTTTAATGGATTGGGAAATCGATCCATGGCTTTTGAACTGAATGGAAATCAGCAGAAATTTAAAAACTTTTCTAGGCTAGACCTGTAAAACTAGCACAAAGATTTCTGGGTAGTCCATCTTGTTGGCCATTGACAAGCCAAGAGCCATCCCAGTGACACCAGTGACTGCTCTGTGCTCCTGGTGCAGCCCCCTTTCAGGAAGCACCAATGGGAAGAAGCTGTCAGAACTCATTTCTGACCTACCTCCACCCCCAGATCTCCAAAATAAGCCACCGATGATGCTGATCCAATGATGATGAGCCAAAATTATATGTGGCCTAAAAAGAACAGCTTTTCCCTCCGTGGCTGGCCAGGTAGATCAACAGAAAATAAAGTATTTCTCCCAGTGCAAGGGAGGCCCTCATGATCTCTCAGCCACTTTCACATGTGAAGTAAAACGGATCGATTTACATCGCTATGGATAGATAAATGCTTCCACCCTCCCATATAAACCAACACACTGCTTTAAAAGCAATTTGGACAATGGAGACAGAATAGCAGACTTGCATTTATCTTGATTTTAGGAAGAGCAAGAACGTCAACATCTGACCTAGGATTAAGTAGTGAATACTGCATCTTGCTCCCATCCTTAAGGTCTCCATTGCCATCATCATCACCATCATGAGGGGTCTGGAGAGGCTGAGGGAGCTGGGCCTGTTCAACGTGGAGAAAAGGAGGCTGTAGCCAGGGAGGGTCGGTCTCTTCTCCCAAGTCATAGGCTTGAGGCCATTTTCTTTGTCTCCCAAATGAAAATGGCTTCAAGTTGCGCCAGGGGAGGTTCAGATTTGATATTAGGAAAAAATTTTTACACTGAAAAGGTTATGAAGCCTTGGAATGGGCTGCCCAGGGAAGTGGTGGAGTCACCATCCCTGGAGATATTTAAAAGACAGGTAGACATAGTGCTTAGAGACAAGGTTTAGTGACAGTTTTTGACAGTGTGAGGTTGATGGTTGGACTTGAACTTAAAGGTCCTTTCCAACCCAGGCCATTCTATGATCATCATCAAGTAGTTCAGGTTTTAATACTTAGGGTGAAAAACTAAGCATGTCTAGAACACAGTTGAAAGTAGAAAAACACTAAATTTACACTATTTGAATAAAACAGCAGAAATCAGATTTCTTAGAAAAAACGTTACTCAAGTATAAATGAAAGTTGTTTGGTGGGTCCAAGCTAGATGTAGGTATAGCGAATATCCAACCAAACATACTGAAATCTAGGCATCAGTCAGCTCTGTATTAACTGCTATCATCACTCCAAACTATCAAAACAAACAAAAAAAAAAGATAAAATTGAAATAAAGTTGTTTAAAAAACCCCCAAGTTGACCCTAAACAAAGCCAATTTCTATACAACACCAGAGCCACATTTTAATCCAAAGCATGTACTACTCTGTGTCTAAATGGCCTTCAGATGTTTGGGTTAAAATCAGTCTCAGCATACAGAGAAGCTTGAATGTTTCACTAAATATCTTTTCCAATCTGAATTAACACAAGTCCTGGAAGCTCTTGGCCCATGAGCACAAGGGCCTCTTTCCTGGAGATCCCCAGTTTGCCCAGTAATAGCAGCTTCTATACAAATCTCTTCCCCAACCCCATTTCCACTGTTGCCAATTTTACTTAAAGCTAAGAAAAAAATGTGAATAAAATGTTTACTCAGTGGGTTTCACAGAGTAGGACACTGCTAAGCCTCCCTGATGTACCCCACAGAAGATGTACCCCACAGAGGTACAGAGAATCCCATGATTGAGTCAGATTATGCTCTAAAAAAAAATTTAAATATCCTGCTTTATGAACTCCTCCGTCCCGTGCAGAACACCAAGGTACCACCCCAGCCGTGGAATTAAAACTCTCTTGAGAAGCAATTGGATTTTTAGGAGACCAACCTTACCTGTCACTGTGCTCCCTGAGACCAAAACCATGAGTCCTCACCAACCAAAACCTCCCACTTATACAAGACCCAAACGTGTGGCCTTGTCTGAGCACACGTACAAACCAGACTGGGTGCCCTCAGCTATCACTTGATACCATCTCTTTCAGAAAAGTCATTTTTGCAATTAATTTCCTCCACTAGCCATTACGCAAGTGTAGCATCACACGCTACACATGCTTTCTCCCTCTCTTCTTCTTTGTTTGCAATGGTGACATCGTGGCTAGAACGAGATGCGGGTGTTTGAAATGTGAATTTCTGCCCCTCATCCTTCCCAGAGAGGTTTGTGTCACAACCCTCCCTTGTGCACGGAAACGATTCACAGCTCAAACTCAAAGTATTCCACTAATTGGAGGAAAAGTCACCTTTCTTCCTTCCCAACACTACATCTAACCAGCCAAAACTTTGCACAGTGGGAACAGCCAAAGAAGAGCAGCTCAGATGGACGCCCCTCCAAGGGTGGTCAGATGCACATGCAACAACTGGGCACTCTGGGGGACATAGCCTCGTGCCACCACCGGTTGTGCCAACCACGTGAGCTTAGGTGGCCTTGCCCTGCTTTTGGCACTCCTCACGTGCCACCACATTGCGATGAAGTCCTCCTCCACGGCACAGCAGTGGACATCTCACCCACCGCACAGAGAAAACATTGAGCTTTGCAATGGCAGACACCCGTGTTTAGGTGAAGGCTTTGGTCCACCAACCCAACTTCAGCCACCAACTTCAATTGGAGCTTCTGTTACCAGGCGCCATCAAAAACTGAGAAGCTTTTACTGCCCGACCACGTGTTGACACAAGCTTCATGGAGAAACCTCAATGCTTAACCTTCAGAAAACATTATTTTTCCTCTAGCTGGATGCCTTTGACTGCTCTGCTTATACCGAGAACATTCAGGAAAAGGTGGAAAATAGATTTTTTGTGTGGTGGGCTGTGTAACCCACCTCAGGTGGGGCGCCGAGAGGCCAAAACCCTGCCAAAGGTCACCTCGGGGGAGCAGAAACACAAAGGTGGCTTTGAAACAAGGAGTTTCACTCCCTGCAGTGAGGGTTTGCAACACATAAACCAGTGAGGGTAACACGAGTTTGATGACAGTGCCCAGTGTATAATCCATCTCCCCCGAGGTGCATTTCTTTTTTTAAAAAAAATACATCTAAATATGTTATTTTGCTAGTGGTTTTAAAAAAAATAAAAAAAAAAAAACCCACAGAATCATCAGCTAAACTCCAAACATAAGCAGCTTTCAAAATACTTCTGTTCCTGTCCTGGACTTTCTGCCTTAAACATTTCTTCGGTTCTGAATTGATAACATTAATGCTAACAAAATAGCATTTTTAACAATGTTTATTTGCTGAAAAATGCTGCAAAACCAAGCAGGTTTAATATTAGCCTTCTGGACTGACTTCTTCAGGAATCACAAGACTTTGTTTCCCTGCTTTTACTATGTTTCTTGCTCCTGTGAATTATCTAAAAATGCTGCTCCTTGAAACGGCCAAAGGGCAAGATGATCGTGGTGTGACCCTCTGCTAATTTATCCCATGAATCGAAGCGCAGGGGGTGGATCTGGCTTTTGACACTCAAGATGCCTCAACACACCCCCCAAACAGGACCTTAACCGAATTTAAGGAAGTGGGAAATTCAAATAGGAGGAAGATGAGTCGCTGATGGGAATCAAGGGTTAACTCATGTCTTTTAGTTCAATGTCATTATGGAGCACAGGGTTGGGAAAGCAGATGAGGAAGGATAAATCCAATAGACCAAGGGATCCCATGTCCACCTGCCGCCACACGTTGGGGGATGAGGAAGAGCAGACTGGCCCAGTCTGGGGTATCCCAGCAGGAATTTAGTACATTAATAGCTCCACCATCCCAAATGGTTGTGAACTGGAAACCTGTGGATGACCCTACCGGGATGAACCCGGGGTTGCCAACCCCTATTTTCAGATTCAGCTGGCTCTAACTGAGCTGCAATCTCCTGCAGGAAATTTTTCTCACTAATGGATTACAAACTCACTCTTCCTCCTTAAAAAAAAGAAGCTATTTGAATTCAACCTAGGGATTTGAATATATATTTTAAAGTCAAAGCTGTTTGTAATAAAGCTGTCGCCTCGGTAAAGCCTTACGGTAAACATTTTATTTGCACTGCGCTGATTCACTGTGGCTTCTTAATGGACTGTGACAGCAATGAGAAAATAACGTGCTCCTGGACACATTTTGGGCAGTCTGGCTGTCTTCTCCCATTGTGGTGTGTCCTGCAGTTTACCAGTTGCTTCCGATTCCCCCACAAGCATCTCCTAAACAACAACAGCACCTAAAGGGACTGTTTGGGTGTGGATGCTCAAGTCCAGGGTACGGAATAATACAAATCACCCCAAATGTTGGGTTTATCTGTCCTCACCTGAGGCTGTCTTCGTATCCTCCCGAGATAGGAGGTGGGGATCCGATAACAAACCAAGCTACAAATCAAACAAGGAGGAGTAACCAGTTTGCTAAGAAATGCCTTTTCCTTAGACTAAAAAAAACCAACCAAGCAGCTCACGGCACACCTCCTAATACCAAGATATAACACGTGCTTCTGAGAAGTCGGTCACAAGGATTTCTCCAGATGAAAGGAATATAAGAGGATGTAGGGAAGCAGTCACAGAGACATATTCAACAACTGCTTGGTTGAAGACAACACAAATGCAGCCTACACTGACTCCACTAAGTAGAAAACAAAATGAATAAAACAGCAGTCCTACATCAGTCCTTTGACATTTCTAAAATGTAAAGCTGCAATAAACATTCCTAAAATGAAGTTCTTTGGTTAAATGATTGCTTTAATTTCCTGTTTGTTACTTCTGGGGTTTGGCCCTACTGTTCCATGAATCCAAATTCCACCGTTTTGTGTAGAGAGCCAGCGGGGAGGGGAGCACGCCGCATGAGTAGGGATGGAGCTGGGGCTGGTACCCTCTTTCTTTTCCTTTTTCTCAAAACTTCCTCCAATTTCAGTGTCCCACAGATATACAAGACATAAAAGAATTGAGCTGGGACCAGTCCCCTCCCAGATGAGCTGCTGGGTGGTACCATCAACACAGCTGGGGACAATGTGACACAGGTGATGGAAATAATACAAACTGAAGTTGTAGAAAAGAGTAACTCCAGTGACTCAACATACTCAGTTTAGAGCAAAAAGATAGTCTCCAAAGTGTGATTTTTCCAACTCTGATGACTCCTTAGGTGAAACTGCTAGTGCTGAAACACAGGCTGAATTTTCATCATGAATTCAAGACTTTTGCGTTGACCTGTAAATATGACATTAGAGCTGTGATCATTCTTGGAGCTTGCTGAAGGTTTATTTCTCACATGGAAAGCAGCAGCAGCAGCCTATCTCTGGTATTTCCACAACCCAGCACACACAGCTGATCAATTCTGTTTTCTTTTACACCACAAAAGTTAAGGTCATAACACCAGAACATCCAACCTTAACACAGCTCCCCTCGTGGTAATAAACAGTGGATAAATCGGTCCACTTGTCACTTTTCTGAGATAGATACTCAAACAAGATTTATTAGGTTTGACACTAAAGAAAGATGTCTCAAAGTAGTCCCCTATACCGAGCAACGCTAAAGAAAAGGGCATGAAGTAGAGATAAACGCCACTGGTATCATCTTCTAGTCATAAAAAACACAATTTTGTATTTTCTACTCCGATTTTACTATCTTTCTTCTAGATTCCACTGGACTTTAACCCAGAGCTCATCAAGCACTGTTTGCAGGGATAGATAAAAGGCAACACAATGTATAAGGGACCACAGCTGGCAGATGTTGGCCCGTGTTCCTGTGTTCAAAAGGGAAGATGGAAATTGCACAAGATGGAAAGAGCTCATGGCCCTTCCCCACTCCCAAGCATCTTCCTCCCACCCAAGGCAGTGGGCAGCACTGTTACAGGAGGAGCCTTTTCTGTGCTCCCCGTGCCTTTTTCACCTACTGAGGCTTCTTCTCTTTTCGTACTCCTTGAAAGTCAGAGAAGAATCCTGCGGCGAAAGGAGGCTCCTCTGTCTCCTCCCACATAATCATGAGGTTCACTCAACTCTTACTTCACTGGGACCTTCCGATCTGACATGACTATAAAACTTCTTGGGCAGGAGACAAGTCCCGCTGTCACCTTCAGCTTTCATTCCCAGCACACTCTCAAAACCAACTGTTTTGAGCAAACCTGAGCATGTTCAGAGGCTCTTGAATGCCCACAGGGCTGCCTGAATAGATGAAGATTTGCTGAGCTTCAAAGATTTTTGTACAGCCCCCTCTAAGACGAGGGGATGTTGCAGAATATCAAGCAGAAAATGAGCCAGGTTGATTTGGACTGGATGAATCCATTAAGGTTTGTAATGAAGACCTGAGATACAGTTTTGATTCCTAAGTGCACTGTGCACTTAAAAGGGAGAAAGAGAATCTAAAAAAGGCATAACTTAGTTTAATATGTTATTGGTAAAGAAATTCCCTGCCTTAATTTTCTCTAGATGTAGACACAACGCAGTAGAAACCGCATTTTAGCTCTTGTTCCACCCCCACTGGTACTGTAATGCAGCCTGACAACTGTTTTTGGAGAGCAATCAGGCTTCCGAAGCTGCAAACAGCCTGGGAGGCAACTCCCTCGCAGCTACTCCTTCCCGGCGGTGCCGAGGCAAACATCTGTTTCTCTATTTCTGTCTGGAAAGCAGACCCAGTCGAAAAATGCTGTCACCAGCTAGTGCACGGGCCACCACCATCCTGACCCCAAGCCTGACACTGTCCCTGCTGCTCCCACCCATGTCAATGACAACCTCCTCGAGTGGGAGGACATAGGTCCAAGAGATGCCCAAGCTGTTGCCTGCACCCCAATATCCTTTGGTAGGAATATGATAGAAGCTCAGAAGTGCTGATTTTTGGAGGCACAGCCACTGAAAGTGGGTTATCTACCTGCTACGTAGTGGAGATCGACATGAAAAGAGGAAAAAGAGGGGACAAAGTAGGTGATTGGGCAAAAAGGACTGAAAACCCGGATGCTCCTGGAGAAAGACCACATGCAAAGGCGCTCAAAGGATGAGAACGGGCGAAAGGAAGGATGAGGGGATGGGAGAAGGAAGCTCAGCCCTGCCACCACACGTTTACTTGGTATCACAAAAAGGCCACCAAAAGAGATCAACTGCAGAAGTGCTATCAGTGGGGGAGAAGTTCATTTCCTCATGTGGAAAGAAACAGGAAAAGAGAAATAAAAGCAGATTAATGGGCAGGATGATCTTCTGAGAAGAAACAGGAGTTTCAGAGGGATGAGAAAGGGAGGAAGGAAAAGATGCTGAAAAGGCTGGAAAGTTCAAAAGGATACAGATGGGGATGAAGAGGCTAAAAGGTCAAGACAAACCTCAAAGACAAAGAGGGGGAGTTCAAGGAGAGGCAGCTCAAGGACTAGGAGAGCACAGAGGTGGTAGAGGTGAGCGAGAACAACACCCTGGGACAGGCTAAGGAGAAAAGGGAGAAGAGCTTCAGCAAAGAGGGCTGCTCAGGTAGATTAGAGAGTAACCAATATGGAAAAACGAGGATTTATTCCCAAGAGAGATGATGGTGATAACGACAGACAGCACATCAGTTGGGTGAAGGTGATAGTGGTATTAGGCCACAGATCAATGAATTGGAATAGAAAACCCAACACTTTTCTCGTTAGCTAAAATAGTAACTGATGATTCACAGATCATCAACGTGAAACGTGGAGAATTAACTGAACGCTAAGTAATTAGAAAAAGGATACCTGGGCAACAGAGTGGAATTAATTAATCAGTCACCCTGACTGAAAATTAGCAAACGGTAAAATCAAGTAAAATTTAGTAAAATAAATAAATAAATAAATTATATGGCAAGCTGCATAGGATTGATGCTGACTCTGGGGGAAAAAAAAAAAAAGCAGCTGCTAATTGGAAATTGTTAAGTATTAACGTGAGGAAAAAAAGTGTACGTGCCCATGACCAGTTGCACGCCTTGAATTTTGAGTATAAGCCTTTGTAGGATTGAAATCTCTACCTGGACAGACGCTGTACCGTGACATTTCCAGCCTGCTTTGAACATTAACATCACACTGTGACTCAGATGGACTCATTTCAGCAGACTGTTTGAACAGGGAGAGGTGCTTTGTTTTTTTAACGACAGAGATGGAGCCGTCTCCCTCAAATTTCTCTCCAATCACAAACAACTTAAGTATGTGGGGTTTTAATCAGATTTCAGTGGAATGCAAGACAAGTAGCTTCTCTTCTCCCCTTCTTTCCTGAATACCTCTGATTTTTCTCTTTATAATGGAAGAATGTGCATGAAACACTAATTTTCCTCTGTAAATCCAAAGACTGGTTCCACAACTATTAAAATGGCAACCAATCCCTTGCAAAAATGAAGTTGGAAGTAAACTATGTAAATCAACTCATATATTTTTCTTGATTTGCTCCAAATTTTGTATGTTTATTCAGACAATTTATTTGCATTGCCACGAGGATCCAAGCTAATTTTCTAATCTATCATGAGGAATAAAAAAGCACATTAACTGAATATATTCAGCCACTTTTCAAGTCAACTGTGATGAAGTATATTTTCTTTTTGTGCTCTGAATTAGAGAAGACTCTACTTTTCCACCGTATACAAATGCTCTTATTAAATTGTCACTAGAAACCAACTTTACTGACAGCAAAATATCTCAAAAAGCATTTGATTTATTCAGTCTCTAGAGATTTCACTGAAACAGGTAATTTGCCCAATGCAAACACCTGTTGCTTCCAGTTTGGCAACTTCTTTAGGGTTTTGTGTAGGTGACAACCGGTTCTGACTTAACACACGAGTCTTCTAGCACCAGATTAGTTAAACACTATCATAGTTTATACTCCCTTTTATACCTCTGCAGAGTTTGGCTGCTGCTAGAAAATATTCTCTTTTCCCCTTAATTTTTCTCATTAACTGCAGGGAAAAAACTCCAAAGTAGAGTTTTATCAGCCAGCATACAGACAAATTCAGACTGCACTCCCAGTCTGCCAACAAGCACTCTGGATTACAAGTTTTGGAGGTGAACTGCACTGGAGTAACCAAGATAAAATGTTTGCCTGGAATACATTTATTGAAGCAACAAGTGAAATTTTACTCTTTGGGTACACTCAAATGGGAATTTTGCTATGAAGTTGTTACAAGGAAAATTTTACCAGAATTTTCTACTGCCTACAACTTATTCTAGACTTCTGCATGATTAGTAACAAAACCTGAAGCTGTAAGAAAAAAAAAATTTAAAAATCCACATTATGAATTCAGAACACGGTAAAAAGTTTAGATTACTAAAAGATAAAGCCTGGGAAGAATTAATCCTTCAACAGTAACGTCATCATCAATCTCTCACGCAATGATTAGACGTAGAAATATTTGACTGACTCTTTAAAGCAGCTTTTGCTGAGTAGATCTTAATATCAGCCCTGAAAAGAAAACCAGATCAATGCTGGGAATGGCAGCCGAGGTCAGATTTTTGGCACAAGTCACAGCACTGCTAATGGGCAGCTGACTGTCTCCTTACCGAGCGAGGAGGGCACATCGATCCATCCAGAGCTTACTTCACCACTATGTCCAGAGCACAGAGAACTGTGTCTTTTATGGCTTTCTCTGCAAGGATTTTGGAAAATGACAATTTGGATTTATACAAGCGGATGAGCACAGGATCGAGTCTTATTGCAGAGCTGGGATCACCCACCACCACAGTTCATAAGCCCCCCTCTATACAGCTGAGGAAAATCCTCACCCTGGTAAAAGAATAGCATAAAACTACCTGCTGTTACCAGCCCTGGTATTTACATTTTCCCAGTCTCTTACAGTGGGCAGAAACCAAAACAGACAGGAGGAGGAGAGCACATCTGTTCCACTTATGCCCTGATTTAGGACATCAGCATTTTCCACTGCAGCGATAGGGTAAGTTTTCCCCAACACTGAGCTATTTTTGCACTGAGTTACCGATATAGCCAGTTATTATAATTTTATACTGATTTTGAGATACTTTGGAGTCACTTTTTTTTAATTTATTCTTTTTTTTAGCACAAGCATAATGTCAAGTGGAGGAAGGGCATCCAAAGGACACAGATCTCCAGCAAGAGATCCTTTCTTGCCCGTTTTCCATGACTTCCAGCCGAGGACCAGAGGCAGACTCGGCTGATCCCGAGAAGCCTGCAGCTGAGCGGGGCACTGAGTTTCAGCCCCTTCCCAATGCACAGCTGCATTTGGGGGGGAAATTTTCCCCCTTTCTGGCGATGCCCAAAGACGCAGCGAGCTGTGTTGAGGTCAGGCAACCTTTTAACACCCACGCCGTGCGTTGGGACCCAACTGTGGGAAATCCAGGGATGAACACTGAAGCAGCCCCTCTGTGCTATGGCCCCTAAACACAAGGCAGCATGACAGCAGCTAATATTTCATTTCTGATGCTAGGCATCTGTTACCAAAGCTGCCCGAGGCTGATGGAGCATCAAATGACTCGAGGAGGGGATCAAGGTGCTCTTTATAGCATCGGGGAGGAGGCTTTGGGGAGATGCTGGCTCGAAGCAGCGTGCTCTGCCCCTTCACCTCCCATCTGGTGTGGAACACCAGGGACAACGAGCATTTACCCACTGCAAAGCTCTGTCTTCTCGTCCACAACGCATCTCTGAGATCTGACCGCAAAGTTATTTCATGTAAAAGAAAGTGTTTTCAGAAAAAATAGAAAAAAAATTCTTTCACCATCTCTCATGTTTGCAAAGCTTTCCTCCTTTTTAAAAATGAGAACAGCATTAGTTTTCCTGCCAGGCTAGCAAGTTAGGTCTGAGTTGATAGAAAGCAGAAAGAATGAAGAACTGACCTGAGCTGACTTTCAAGGGCATGAAGAAAACCTGCAAAGCCCACCTGGAGCTCTTGGTGGGCATGTTCTACAGGCCCATGCTTTGCCTTCACCTTTCCAAACCCCTCACTAGTGAGGGAGGCAGAGCAAGGGAGAGGGCACCGTCGCGCTGAACTATGTCAGTCCCTATTCCTTATGCTGTATCGTCCTTAGGCTACAGGCTACCCCACCAATTCCAGTTGCTTAACGTTGTAGTAGAGAGTATCTGAGTCTGGATGTCACAGGAATGCTCCATGAAGAGGTTCATCTCTAAGCTTCAGTTACACGACTTTGAGTGGCCTTTTGTGACAATGTTGTGAGACAATGAGTTTCATCATT
>JAHREE010146860.1:0-10641 GCA_033628505.1 Tringa tobata | reverse complement strand
TCCCTGAGGGTTCCAGGTGGAAGGAAACGCGCCCGTGGTCGCGACATGGTCCGATGGTCCGATTTCTAATAATTGGCGTTGTGCTTAAGCACAGCAATGGTGGTCACAGGCACAGTCCTCTCGCTTCTGCTGTGGCTTTCCTGGCTTGGTCTTCACAGACCTCCGTCACATACCCAGAAGCCACCATACGGTCCTGTCGCAGGGGGACAGTAAGAGTTTGGCTTACCCTGGGTTATCAGGGGAGATGTGGAAATGAAGCAAGACCACTAGTTCCTCCGCTACAGAGGATGCATGTGGAGCCCTAACGTGAAAGCAGGGTCCTGTTCAAGAAGGGACTGTGTCTAATATGGGTAGGAAGACAGAAATAACAAAATCCATGCATTACTGCAAGGATTGAGCTGGAAAAAAAGAAGAGGTGCAGCAGAACAGCGCACGTGGATGTATATAAGCAAGATGACAGGACCACAGAAACAAGATTTGAGTATGGAAGAATATGTCACATAAAAACACTTATGCTGGCTCAGACTGAGGATTTGTCTTCTGAAGTACGCTGGTTCTGGTTCTGAAGTACCCTGGTTGTTCCTGGTATCATGCATAATTAAAAGTAAGTGCAGTGCAAATATATACACACACACATTCACTATACTCCTCTGGGAGTGGTTTCCCAGTCTCCATCTCTTTTCAGTCAGGGGATTTCCTAAGCCCAGTTTAGTTTATCTGTGGCTCTGATGGATCCCTCTGCCAAGCATTTGTCCCAGGGACCTGCACATGTTTTGCATCTCAAGCAGTGTTTCCTGAAGGACTCCACAGACCTACCAGGCACCGTGAGAAGGGCTGTTCCTTCTTCTTAATTTTGAAACTTGGTGTCATTTTACAGCTCCTGGTTCTTGTTCTGGAAGAGAAGTGACCACCCTCTCTGTCAACTCATGGGTTCCACCTTTCCCACTCATCATTTTGCAGCTCTGTTAGCATATCTTCTGAAGTCAGTCATCTCTTTCTGAAGCTGAACAATTCAAGCCTACTCAGCCACTCCTTAAATGTAAATCATTCCATATCTTTAATGTTCATCCTGGTCTTCTCTGAATATTTCAGGTTCTGGTATCTGATTTTGGAGATCTGGGCAAAGTTCTCAAGATGTGAGCAAAATGCTTTCTGTACTGTTCTCTGTCCTTTGCTAATGATCCCCAATACTGGATTTGTCTTCTTTATCATTATGGAATGATGATACAGTGACAGATTATAAAACTAACACAAAGCAGGAAGAAAACAGAAGAGTTGAGTCAAAGTCCTCTGGGAAATGATGGTGAAGGGGAAACATAAGATGGTGTTAGAGGCCTCTTTTATAAAACCCTAGACCTTTAATGTCTCTTTAATATCAAGAATAAATAGTACTGTGAGTTGTCAGTATGCAAAAGTTTAATGTTTCAGCTACAAACTCAAGAATAAAGGGATATGATATTGCACTTGCTTATCCCCACAAGCAAAAGGGGATCTATTTTGAGTGTAGTTTTAGTAGTGAACATATTATAGAAAAACTAGTTACAGTTCTTATCAGAGTGCTGGTAGCATTAAAATGGAATGGGGAAAAGGATAAAAAATATCTTTCTGGGTACTGTTGGGTAGATGTGGGTTCTTTTGTTCACAGGGAAGATTTCAAGAAATTTAAGAAAAAGCAGTGAGTGGGGTTAACTGGTTTGACAGCTCAGGGGTTGCATATGAAAGAGCACAAGATCTTACAGCAGAGTTAGGAAATCTTTCTTGGATTTGCATGCTAAACAGGGGAAAAATGAATGAGGAAATTCTGCAGAGTTACCTGGATGAATGACTGTCCCAAGGAAGGCTGCTAGGTGTAAACAGTCTGTGAGAATGGATAAGGAGGTCAGTCGGTCTATGCAGCTCTTGCAGTTTTGAAGGTCAGAAAACGTAGGAATTCAGCACCATGTGCCAAACCTCCAGCTGAGTTAGACCTTGCAAAGATCTGTGAAGTTAAGTGCTGCAAGGTTTCGTAACTGTATAAATAGAAACAAAATTTAAAAAAGGAGGAAGTGGGGCTGCTGTGTACAGAGTAGGAGGCTGAGATCAAACACAGTATTTGGATCACACTTAGATCAAGGGCCAGACCCAAGAGGGTACACAGGACTGTAATGCCAGGAAGTTAATTTGGCTCTGGGAACGGAATTCACAATGCTAAGGACAATTCCTTTGCATAGTAAATGAGAGAAAGTTACATTCCCAGCACTAAAATCTACCACAACCAGTGTGGTGTCTGAGGTGCTTATGAGGAAATGCCAAAGACACCTGTCCAAAACTCTGTCTTGGATGGTTCTAAGTCTGTAACAAAGCTTCAGCCTCTCTGGCTACACCTATGTTAGTAAAGAAAGTATGGTAAAGGTCCAGGACGGTGTACTGGTCTGTGCTTGCCCATGCTGTTTAATAGTTCTTGCTACAGGTATGGGCTGTGCAAGACAGCCCTTTCCCAGGCAATGCCTGGGCACAGTTCATGGAACAGCATGGGATTGCTCTTCCCAGTGAGCAGTTTGGAGGTGGCCACCTTGCTTTGAGCTTGTTTTGGAGAAGAAGATGGTTTTGCTGTGTGGATGCAAGCTGTGCTGTGCAGCTTGCCCTCAAGGACAGAGAACAGGACACAACCCATCTTATATAGTAGCGTAAGTCTAGCCTCTGAGACTGGGATGACCTAAATGACTGAGAGGTTACTGAGGCAGAATCATAGAATCACAGAATGGTTTGGGTGGGAAGGGACCTTTAAAGGTTATCTAGTCCAACCACCCTGTAATGAGCAGGAACAACTTGCTCAGAGCCCCATCCAACATGACCTTGAATGTTTCCACAGATAGAGCACTGACCACCTCTCTGGGCAATCTTTGCCAGTGTTCCATTACCCTCATCACAAAAAATTTCTTCCTTATGTCTAGTCTGAATCTACCCTCTTTTAGTTTAAAACCATTACCCTTTGTCTTACCGCTACAGGCCCTATTAAAAATACCCAAGATACCTTGGATGACCTCAGTCATGTACTGTCAGGAGCCATTAATGACTGGATGACTGTTTTTCCCTTAAATTGGTAGGAATCTCCTGCATAGTATATTCACAGTTTCTTGTAGATAACCTAATTTTAGACCCTTCTCAAGATAATGTGCTCTTGTGTGACTTGCTGGTAGACTTCTCTAGATGGCAGGATGTGTTACACTTTATATCCTTCCATTTAAGCAGAGTCCCTAGGTTTAGAGGAATTCCTGCGTGGAAAAGGAGAGTGAGAGAGGCAACATGGCACTTTCTCTGTGATAAGGGCAGTCAGATTGGCAGAGGAATTCTTGGGGTTCAGTTGCTACTTCAGAAAGCCCTGCCAGCACCATCTGAACTTGGCACTTTGTGTTAGTTCTCCAAGTACTCCTGGTGTAATTAGGTCTTTGGTACTAGTGGGAAGGTGGAGGTAATTTGATGAGATGGCATCTGAGTTAATCAGCCTCCATGAGTTTGGGAGAGGAGTAGGACCATTGCTCTGAATGCAGAAGCCTTTACTGAACTGAAGTTGCATGTTAAGACGCCAAGTCCTCCTTTAGATTTTGTCCTAACTGGACAGCAGTTCCAGCAATGGTACCAAGAAGGGCAAATCTGCACTGCTGTTGGGAACAGGGATGCACACAATTGATGGTGAAACTCTAAGAAGAGAACTTACAGATTTTAATGTACACTAGCAGGTCATCTCCATCCCAGAGCTGTGAAAAGGTGCGAGCACGTAATTGAAAATCTGGAAGTAAAGATTTTTGTTACTTCTTTTTGTTAAATTAGGGTTGGTACCACAGAACCAGATGACTAGCAATCATGGGACTCTAATTTTAGTATTATACAAGGTCTTAAGACACCTTTTGAATACATACCTATACAAAGGTATGGATTTAAATGAAAAATGGAAGACAAAGGCAAGTGAATTTACAAAAGGAGACCATTTGGTCTATCTGATTAAAGCAAATAGCTTTATAGACAAAAGAAATGCAGCTTATCTAATCTACTTGGGCTGCAGTAAAGTAAATGATACAGAGGTATCTTGCTAACTGACGGAACTGAAGAAAGGGTTAGTATGAGGAAGGTGAGAGGTGGTAAGGAACTAAGGAGAAAGGAGATGATGTTGACTCTGTTGAAAGAGGACCACTGACCTGGAGTAAAGTTACTAATGGAGTTCCTTCAGGATCCATCCTGGGATCAGTTTTATTTGGTATTTTAATGGATTTAGCACCAAAAAATAGATTTGAGTTGATAAAACTCGCTTAGATCAAAGTTGGGAGATACCAGAAAGTGAATTTTGGAGTTCCTGATGACAGTTCTATTGACTTGACTGGAAACTTTCAGTTCTATTGATTTGACTTCATCCTATGAAGAAAGGGACTTACTACCTGGAACAGTGATGTTATTTTTATTGCTCTAGCACCAAAAGACTTAGCCATGGTTGTGTGGCATTGTGGTGGATTGGAGGTGAAAATCAACCTGTAAATACTACAGGGGATGAAAGGACCTGCAAAGCCCTGTGTAGAACAGGCCAGCAGATGCTGTTTGGTACAAGTTACAAAGACAAATAGTAAAGGGCTGCAAAGGGAGAATCACGAGGTCAATACAGCAGGCTAGGAAGGGGGATATTTTTGCAGCATTTCGGTTGGGTGTGAGCAGAGCACGCCAGAGTGTGTCAAGGCACAAGAAAAAGGTGTTACAACAATCAAGGAACAAGACAGGAAACTAAAGTGTAAGAAATCACGTCTCACCAGCTTCAATCCCTCCCAGCCACAAGAAAAAAATTCCTTAATCACCAGCCTCATTTGGTCCAGAAAAGCAAAGAACACCCAGTCAACACCTTCCACATTCACACACACATCTGTAAACACTGGTGCATACTGTAAACCAAGAGCACCATTTCCCCCTCCTGCTAGTTTCCCAGATGAGTTCGTAAGGGTATGACTATAGATGAGGACATAAACGGGAACAGGAAGGGCTTTCTGTGGTTTAAATAATTTAGTTCATCCTAAAACACAGTTTTGGCAACCTTAAAATTCTTCCTATGCATAATTCTGGGCTGAAATTGATTTGGCTCTTGAGATACTCAACATGATCCGGCAATGTACACTTGCAGCCCAGAAAGCCAACCTTATCCTAGGCTGCATCAAAAGAAGTGTGGCCAGCAGGTTGCAGGAGGTGATTCTACCCCTCTACTCTGCTCTGATGAGACCCCACCTGGAGTACTGCATCCAGCTCCAGAACCCTCAGTGCAGGAAGGACATGGACCTGCTGGAATGGGTCTAGAGGAGGGCCACAAAGATGATCAGAGGGCTGGAGCACCTCTCCTATGAAGACAGGCTGAAGGAGTTGGGGTTGTTCAGCCTGGAGAAGAGAAGGCTCCAGGGAGACCTCACAGCAGCCTTCCAGTACCAGAAGGGGGCCTACAGGGGAGATGGGGAGGGACAGTTTATTGAGGGAGTGGAGCAATAGGACAGGGGGTAATGGTTTTAAAAGGAAAAAGGATAGATTTAGATCATATATTTGGAATAAATTCTTTAGTGTGAGGGTGGTGAGACACTGGAACAGGTTGCCCAGAGAAGTTGTGGATGCCTCATCCCTGGAGGTGTTCAAGGTGTTCCTGCCTGTGGCAGGGGCGTTGGACCTAGATTATCTTTAAGGTCCCTTCCAACCCAAACGATTCTATGATTTGCCACTTACGGCACAAGCCTGTGTGCTGAGGGCTCCACAATGTTGGTTGCAGAGAAGCTATATTTCAGCCCACCATGAGAGTCCATGGGCTAGAGTGTGGAATTCCACCCTTGGACCTCCCATCTGGGGATGTATGTTATGTTTGAGAAAAGTGATGCTCAACCTAGATGTTCTAGTCACCTTTACTTTTATAATTAACAGCATGTTCAGTGATGTATCCTAGTGACAGGTAAGGCAAGTCTCTAAAGCAGTTTTAAAATGCACCTTATTGCAATATACAGAATAATTCAAATGAACCCTGATGATCTGTTTATCTGTCTCTTTTCTTTCTCTTGCTTGGTTGTGGGAGTGACTTGCTCCATCCCAATTTATTTAGCCTTTCAATAATAACCTCTGGCAAATAAAAAGGATAATTACAAACAGGTATTTCCATTTCAGTGGGAAGATCTTTCCTGCGTTGGCCACAGTGATGCTCTCATGTTTCATCCTTTCTGATTTATTCCATATCTTTTTTCTCTGCTTACACATTGATGAATTCAGCAATAGTTCAGGGACCCAGGAACCAAAGGAAGTGCATCAAACAAAGCTGATGCAACAAGAACTGGGCCAAGAGGTCACCTTTGAATCAGACCATGGATTTTGAAGTCCTCTCAGGCAAATTTTATTCCTGCAGTGCTGAAAACAAGGATAGATGTGACTGCCAAGAATGGAGTCACTCCAGACTTACAACAGTGAAATGGCAAGAAGCGTGTTCTATGCGTTTTCATAATTTTAGTATAAATCTAAAGAGACGTCTTGGAATGCATTTGGCCAAAGCTGTGGGAGGTGGTGGTGTAACGTAAGACTTTTTGTACTCATTTATAGACGATTTTTATCTGAAGCCACCACCTTCAATCCCACCCTTTTCTTTATAATCTTTTCTTAAAATAACCAGAGCTAACATCCTGTTACCGCTTTGGATTAGTCCCATTCTTAACAAAGTTGTTCTTTCACCTGCTAATACGCTTGGGCTAGTTTTCTCATTCATCTTCTCCCTCTTTTTTTTTTTTTTTCTTTTTCCCATTAGGATTTAATGGGTGTAGCGGACTTCCTTCAGAATTTTGTGTTTATTTGGGAGGAAGCAGGCCACAATTTGATTGATAATTATTAGTATAATTCAAGTGGTTTGTGCTCTCTGAAAGCGCCAGAGATGAAAAAGACTTTTGTACTTTCCGCTCTTGAAAGATCATTGTTTCTGGTAAAGTCATTTAGCATTTTCCAGGCTGTGAAATGATATCACTCACAGGCAAAGCATGAAAACGGCTACATCCAGGCATGCCAGAGGATACTGAGAAATGCTAAGATGATTTTCTAGGGAAAACCACAGAGTCTGTGACATATGTTGTCCTTTTAGCTTTGTGCATTTATTAAAAAGTTGAGGAATAGGGTGGATTCAAATGCGCTTTCCATGTGTTGCAGAACAGGTGGTTTAGTTTTCATTTTCTGGGAATTTTGGTGGGTTTTTTAGTGAAATTTGAACTGCATATTTAAAACCAGTAAAAAGTAAATCCTCAAAAATAAAGTATTCTAGACCTACAAACCATAGAGCTGCATAGTCTTACCATCGTTGACCACAGTCTTACTGTTGATATCCTATAAATCATGTTATGCTTTGCAGATTCATCACATCTCATATGCACAGCAGGAAACTCCAGCTGATCACCTCCTGGACCCCATTCATCTGTAGCTGAGCCTGTATGAAGCTCACTCATTGGCAGGACAGAACCAGATGTTTTTCGCCCTGCATCAAGTACGGATGGTTCCTGACAAGCCATGCCCCATGGGAGAAGGAAGCTCATCCCAGAAGGACTCTCATCACAGTCTATTGCAGGACTCGCCTTGTGTGTGCACACTCTCCTGTGTGCAGGAGACAAAGACACATGAGAAGGGCCATGTAACCTCTCCTGGGAACACGCTGGAGTCTTGATTTATGGGTAAGTGGATAAAATGTTCATTTTACCATCTGAAGCAACACCCTCTGACTCTGCTGAACTCAACGTAACGTAGCCATTAAATGGGTTTCAATCTAAATTTCTACCTCAAATTATATGCTGGGATTTGTCTACTCTACTTGGCCAGGCCTTTGTCCTTCTCCTAGTTAGTGGGAAATGTCTTCCCCAGGATTGGGGAAGAATTAAATCCTATAATACCTTTTCCTAAGCAAACAAGAACAAATATAATTCCTATGATTTCTTTAAAATTAGGATTGAAGGGGAGCCCAAAGCTATCTGTTTGGTTGTTTGCTTTTTTTTTTTTTTTCTCTTGTAGAGGACACATCTTCACATTCGGCTGGATAAATTCTGCAGGGAACGACCCACTGCTTAGTCACAGTAGGTCTGACCACCCCGTTGCCTTTTCTAGGTGCTGTTGTGGTAGACAAGACTGTATTCATCGTACACGGAATTTCACACATCTAGGCCACATCTGTGCTCTTGAGTTGAACAGGACTAGGGCCTGTCCCTAAGCACTGTTGCACGAACAGCTGTATTGACTGCTTTTATATTAGACTACTAAGCTTGCCCAAGTCAGATGATTCCTCTGGAACAGAATGGTTAATGCCCACACTATTAAATCCTCTTACCCTCCAAACCAGGGTGGCTGTATGTAAACGTGGAATGGCCACAGGTTTGTGCTAACTGCTCCTGTGTCTAAGGATTATTTGGGATACCGTTAGTTGGCATGGATGAAAGCTGTGCCTTAGGCCTTTTTAAAAAATTAGCCAAAGGGTGATTAAGGTCCATTAATATTCCTTAGCTTTGTTTAACTTACAAGTATAGACAGAGTCAACATCACACTGTTCGCGTGATCCCCGGCACAGTTTTGGCCTGGGGCAGCTAGCACTGCTTTGAACAATGCATTGGCATTGTTTTGGAGGATGGTATGGGCCAGGGACCATTCTCAGTAGGTGCTGGGATGTGGCGAGGTCTTTCTAGATTATGATTCATCTGATGCACTTCAGTCATAGTTCTCAGAATGAGAAAAGGTTCAGAGAGGGCACTGAGGGTGATCAAGAGCATGAGATGGCTTCCATGGTAAGGATGTAAGTTGGCTGGGGCTTCTCAGACTAGAAAGGAAGATCTTGTAAAGTATATATTTGATAAACACATATAAAAGCCTGCAAAACACAGAGATGGAAGTAGAGGTCAATTGTTCACTGTCTTCTCCAATGTAAGAAAAAGAAAGTTAGCAAGTAGCAGGTTAAAAAGAAACAAAATAGTGTAGTATTTGAAGCTACATGCAGAGAAGCCGTGGAATTTCAAGTCACAGGATGCTGTAAATGCTAAAATTTTGCATCCAAACAGGGGAATCTGGAGAATTTAATGGAAAATGAAGGACATCAATGGCTACTACATACAAGGATACCATTTCTGTCTCAGTTGCGAGTTGCTGGAGATCAAGAGAATGTTGTAAGGAAGTGTCTTCATGTTTTTGCTTTATCATAGTTTCCCCACAGGTCTGCTTTCTCAGAACAGCGTATCGGTCTAGATGGACTAGTTCACATAACCAGAGAGAACATATCATGAAAACTGCTACCTTGCACCTCCCACCACCAAGCTGTGAGCATACAGCTTCAGATCCTCCTCGGGTTTGTTCAGGTGTTACCTTTGCAGCCCCATCAGCGGACAGAACTTCCTCTATAAGCAGGCCAGGATGATTACATACAGCCCGACCATGAGACATGCCCAGTCCGTGCCAGGTCTTCAGCCTGGAAACATTTGGCTGGGAACGTTTATTCACCTGGATGATCAAAGCAACAAGGTCCAGGATAGCAGAGAACACAGGGAATAATGACATTCCTAGGTTCCACAGATTAAGAAGAAAAACAGCAGCAAAACATCGTTTGAAGACTTTCTGTGAATGCACACGCCAAAATGTCCTCCAGTTTCCCCAGCCTTGCCAATGGGTAACTATTAATGAGCACAGTGCAGTCATAATTGACATTAAATGATTTCTTTATTGCTTATGCCCTTGCCTGCTTATTCACTGAAGGAGTGCTCTACTCTTCTGCCTTTGTTCTGGAAAAGAAAAACAATTCCTTCAGCTTTTCATTAATGAACATGTTTCTTATCAGCTTTTTCTTCAGGATTCTCCGAAGTAGGTGTATTTTTTATGGTTAAATGTCAAAATAAACACAGTACTCCAGCTGAGGTCTCAGCAGTATTGATTACGGCTTCACAATTACTTTCTACATCCTATGTAAGCTTCCATTAAGATGCTCTACAAGAAAGATACAGTTGTTTTGGTTTTGGTGTGGTTGTTTGTTTTTTTTTTTTTTTTTTTTCATTAGTACCATTAGTACCACGCAGTAGTCTCATGTGACTTTTGGATTCCACTGTAATCTCCAGACCTTTTTCTAATGTGCTGCTCAGCCAGCTATTTCCCACTGCTTATTTGGTTTTCTTTCCTAAACTATCAGTCTCCTTCTTTATAGAATTCCACTTTCTTTTGGACAGTTTCTTCAAGATCCATATTCATATGCAGTCCCATTCTGCAGCACACTTGAAGCTCTTCCCATACTGGTCTCACCATGGAATTGATGAATGAAAATGGAAATGGGATTTACCCAAGTCCTGCACAGAACCCATGCTGTTCCCCTTCCAACATCCATAGCTCTTTTTGACTGTTTGCCCATTTTGGGGGCAGCCGTGGCAATTTCATCAACAGCTGGGGGCATGGTGATCTCTATGGTCCCTTCCAACTCTAAAAATTCAGTGAAATTCAGTGAAATGCCGAAAGCCTAATCCAAGTCCACCAGTGTCCACCTTTACCTATTACATACAATGATAAAACTGTTTGGGTTGGAAGGGACCTTAAAGGTCATCTAGGTTGAAACCCCTGGCTACGGGCAGGGACACCTCTCACTAGACCAGGTTGCTCAAAGCCCCA
>JAHREE010146858.1:0-15854 GCA_033628505.1 Tringa tobata | reverse complement strand
CATAGAATCATAGAATCGTCTAGGTTGGAAGAGACCCTTGGGATCATCGAGTCCAACCATCTACCCTACTCTACAAAGTCCTCCCCTACACCATATCCCTCAGCACCACATCTAATCGTCTCTTAAACACATCCAGGGATGGGGACTCAACCACCTCCCTGGGCAGCCTATTCCAATGCCCGACCACTCTTTCCGTGAAGAATTCTTTCCTAATGTTCAGTCTAAACCTACCCTGTTGGAGCTTGAAGCCATTCCGTCTCGTTCTGTCATTAATTACCTGGGAGAAGAGACCAGCACCAACCTCTCTCCAGTGTCCTTTCAAGTAGTTGTAGAGAGTGATGAGGTCTCCCCTCAGCCTCCTCTTCCTCAAATTAAACAGTCCCAGCTCCTTCAGCCTCTCTTCATATGATTTATTTTCCAGCCCCTTCACCAGTTTCCTTGCCCTCCTCCAGCACCTCCAGATCTCTCTTGTATTGAGGTGCCCAAAACTGGACACAATACAATAATTGTGCAGATCTGCCTGGAAACCCAAACATCCATATTCCAGGCATTGTAAAGATTGACAATCTTCACCAATCCCTTTCTGGATGTCTCAGGGAATCGTCTCCATGGGAGTGATTGATGGCTGCAGGAGCAGGGAAAACATGAAGCAAGGTAATGCCCCACACTGGCATATCCACTATCTTGCTTGTGCCACGTTGGAGAGTATTTAGTCCAAGAAATTAATCCAAGAAATAAAGCTGAAATTATCTTTCAAATAGCCTCTCTGCATTCACCCAGTTTTTTCAAAAAGTAAAGTGGGAACCATCACATCAGGGTTTCTGTGCCCCTGTTCCTCTAAGCCATTTAACAGCCAGACTCAACCTCCTGGTTGCATGGAAGCCATTGCCTTTACACATTTTTAAATGTCTTAATACAGAAATGGGGAAACAACTGCTCCATAAAACATTAAGGCTTTCACTTTAACAGTCTTCCTTATTCCCTTTTTCTTCAGCTGTGAGGCATTTTATAGGATAACCTCTGATGCTCTTTCAGACAGTATTACAACTAGTGATCTCATCATGGGGAATTGAGGGGAGAAAATGTAAGCTGGAAGGGAAGGGAGCTGATTTCACTACCACTGCTGCTGAAAGCCCTCCCCTTTTTTCTTTTTTTTTTTTTACCCATAAAAACGGGGGAGGAGAAAGGAGGAGTGAAACCGAAAGTTCGACTTCTGTGTCTGATACTAACTCTTCTCCCATCTCTACGTGCAAAAAGCAAGGGGAGATGGGAGGAAGATCAACTTCTAAGGAAGATCAAATGTAAGGACTGCGAAAGGCAGTAGAAGAAAAGGAATTTAATAAGCAGTTCTGTATAAATGTAGATTGCAAATGGCGTAATACTGACTTAGTGAGGGAAAACAGTCCCAAATCCTTTAATATCTTCAGAGCTAGCAAGACCAGCAGCAGTTCAGTATAAGCCCCTTTATCGTAGGGCCACGGGCACAGATGGGTGCAGAACAGCCCAGGGGAGAGACAACGCACAACAGACAGGTCTGGGCATGTAAGAGGCTACTGCAAACCCTGACTTAATCACAGAATCATACAACAGTTTGGGTTCGAAGGGACCTTAAAGATCATCCACTGCCACCCCCTGCCTGGGCAGAGACACCTCCCACCACACCAGGTTGCTCCAAGCCCCCTCCAACCTGCCCTTGAACCCCTCCAGGGATGGGGCAGCCACAGCTTCTCTGGCCAACCTGGGCCAGGCTCTCACCACCCTCAGCATAAAAAATCTCTTCCTTATATCTAGTCTAAATTTCCCCTGTTTTAAGTCATTACCCCTTGTCCTATTGCATGAGGCCCAGTTTAATTCTTTTTGGCTTTATATGGCAAACACTGGGATACTGGAATGACACTGGGATGTAGCTACACTGATTTACACCAGCTAAGTAGGCATTCCCAGACTGTAACTAGATTTTTATTTTTTTAAAAAAGAAGATATTATCCCAAGTGAGACCAACTCATACAAAAAAACCCCAGATTTTTATATACATATATATATGTATTTGTAAATATATATATATGTATAGTCACATCCACACACACCTGAAGACAACCATCTCGTCTATTTCCTCTGCTCATCTGCACGTCACCTAAACTTTATCTTCCAGTTTTTTGACAGCAAGCAAGCAGGGAGTGACCATCCCCTCCTTTCTGGGCAAATATTTCCTTTTTTTTATGTCAGCTGAGAGGAGGACAGCTTTATTTCATCTCCTCATTCCTATTTACATCAGCCTGGATAATCTTGAAGCAACACCTTTTCTCCCCTGCATCCATATGCTTTAAATAACTGTAGACAATTACAAGAACCCTCACCAGATATTTACAAAAGCTAACAAAATTTTCCTTGCATAACTTTTATTGTTTTTATTTATTTATTTTAATTGTTTTACTCCCATTCCAAACTGAGGTCTGATTTATTGCCTGTTGCATGTCTCTGCTGTTGCTGCCTTTCAAGTGCTTCTTTCCTTTTCTCAATGAGTATACCTGGATTATTTTTTCTTTTAGTTACATTATCTTTTCCAGTTTGAGACACATCTTGCTGTTTGTTACCCATATTTCTAGGTTTCTGTGTTTCATTAGATTATTTTTCGGCTGTTATTATTATTTGTAATACTTCCTAGCTCTGTCTCATTTGGAATGTAGACTAATGTGCCACTTATCCTTTCTTTCGGGCTATTAATTTTGCTGCTAAATACTTTACTAATTGAAGTACTTAGCACTAAATTTGAACACTAAGTGCAATATTAAGTTCTTTATATGACAAAATTCAAATCCTGCCCAATTGCACACATCAGTGCTTCGCCCTGAGCGTTTACCATTCCTTCTCCTTACTACACATTAATTTTGGAACAGAACAGATTAAAAAAAAAAATAAGGATCAAGACAAAATTGGGATGGCAGAATTGTAGCCATGTTTAATTTTATTCTATCTTTAATAATACCCAGCACACTGAGTAGCATCTAGGTTGAGGCTTGATCTGGGGATGTTGCTGGATCAGTACTTGGAGTACCTTAAGGGATACAGGAATAGGAAAACCTAAGGGAAAGTAGTGTTTTAGAGGGTAAAGATTTCTTCTTAATTTTATCAGATCTTGTTCAACAACAGCCTGTATCCCCAGTTCAGCTCAATCTCTCTAAATCAAACTTTGAATAGGGAATATGTTAGGAGGGCTGGAGCCCCTCTGCTGGGAGGACAGGCTGAGANGGGAGGTGTCCCTGCCCAGGGCAGGGAGGGTGGAACTGGGGGGGCTTTAAGGTCCCTTCCAACCCAAACCATTCTAGGATTCTATGAGATGGCCTTAGAAAGGTTGGTTTCTGGTTTCCCTCCTCCACTGGAGCAGATGCAGACACTGTTGCTATCGCAAGTGAACACACTTCTGAGCACAGGACTCCAGTTACACCATTCTGGGGAATTCTGAATAACTAAAAAGTTTCTGGAGCTGTAAGAGTGTTTGCTACAGTACAGGTTAAATGAATCAAACATTTACAGGACAACTTACTGCTCCTCACTCCAGATCTGTACCTGTTCAAACTTAAGTTACAACTTGCAAAAGCAGCTGAAAAGCCAGATTTACATTCACTGAAATCTATAGGTATGGAGAGTAAGAAGAAAGAACAAGTGCAAATCAAACCTGAATAATACAAAGTCAATTGGTGTAATTTTTAAACACAGGATGAAGAGGTAAAGAATAACAATTTAAACACAAGCAATCAAAAGAACATTTTTCAAGTCATTTATCCAACATACGACAAACTTGTAAAGTCACTGGCTTGGCACAACTGGGAGCTGAAAAACTCAAAAATTATTAAAGGATTCTATATGTGCCTGTATTTACAGAAAAACTTCCCCAAAGACAACCAAACCAATTCAACTACCAGGGATCAGCCCAGCAGCTGGTGCCCACCTGTTTCCATTGCTCTTTGCTATGGAACACTCTTTGATCCTTGCAACGCTGGACCAGGACATGGCATCAGCCATCAGGTACAACACAACCACACCTCTGGTTTGTGCCAAGATCAGCTCTCTCCGTGAGGGATGGCAGATTATTTAACAGCATGTATCTTTCTGCAGGCATCAGTGACTCCTCACATGGCTTTAAGGAGCAGAGCTTCGGGGGATCCTCCTCTACCACCACTTCCAGCCCCACCATCGTGTCCCCACCTTCCACGCAGCATGCAGAGAACATCATCCCTCCAGGGCTGTCTTTATCTCAGGCACAAAGCAGCACCATTAATTTTATTCAGCTTTCAAAGCAATACCAAGCCTCTGCCTGCAATCCTCTTCAGCTTGTGTCAGGGAAACAAGGGTCCTGCCTTTAGTCAGTTTTTCTGGCTGAACTGATGCACCCGCAGAATTAACCTAAATAACCCAGACTGATGGGTCAGAAGCATTTTTGTAAGACCCCATGCAACTGTGCCACCAGACTGGTGCAGTATCTGCAGCACCTACAGCATCTACAGTGAGGTAATAAGTCCCAAATGCCTTGCAAAATGCCTCCCATAGCAGGACAGACGTGCCCACCCCTTGGGACAAGCGCTCTCCTTAAATTTAAGAGCGTGGTCCCCGTGGAAAGAAAAACTACTTTGAGCTGAGAGAGCAGCCACCAGTGGAAGGGTAAAAGCAAAATTGTGAAAACTGCTTTTCCAAGCTGTGTCTCCACCTGAAACAGGTTTTGGGGTAGCTGTCGCTGTCTCCGTCCCACAACCCTGGGCTCGAGATTGGGAACCCCTCTCCAGCTCTGCCTCCCTCCCAGCGTCAGCAGAATTAACAAGAAACAGAGTCAAACCTGCAGCCCCCAGGGAGGAGAATAAGAACAGGCTAATTTACAAATAACCCCATTTCTAATCATTCCCTAAGAATTACTAACTGCACCAAAAACATTTTCATCTTCTAGCACGCAGCAATTAAAGGTCTCCAAAGAAAATAGCTACACAATAGGTTGGAAAGCTGTTTAAAAAAAAACAGCATTTAATTCTGCTGTTGGAAGGGTGAGGCTGGGTTTGAAGGGACCTGCTGGGGTTGGTCAGGAGAAGAGACCTGCAGAGGAACTGCTGGAGGGAAGGAACTGGGGAACCACAGCACTGGGGTGTCTGGAAGAGAGACAGAAGATGGGACAGCATCACCATCTGCCAGGCAGGGAAAGGGCAAAGAAAAATAAAGGGAAAAGAGGAAAAAAGAAGTGTCACCCCCTCCACGATGACAGGTAAAGAGCTGTCACCACCTCCTCCTCGCAGGCAACATCTAGTGGAGCATCACGCGACAGATGATCATTTATTATTCTCATACAGGTTTATCTGTTGACATTGAATGGCATGGGTTTTTTTTTTCTTCTTTTTTATCATTTGGATTTATAACTCTTTGTGGAAAACCTTCTATGAATTCAAAATAATCTATACAGAGTGCCAAGCAGCCTGAGATAAATTATTCATGAAAGGATTGATTTCGCAGGTATAATATATATTTATATATATATAAGTTAACAATTTCACATATATATCTTGCAAAGGTTGCTGTATAAACATAGCGTGATGCTCACAACACGAGACACTTCAGAAAAATGAAATAAAGCAATTCTGCTGTAAACGAAGAAGAAAAAGAAACCCCCACAACCTTGCACACAAATCACGTTTATAGTCTTCAGAAATTTAGCAACAAGGTGCTTCTGACACTTCCAGTTTTTTCACACGTATCCAGCACAGACTTCAGTCTTCCCCTTTGGTTATTCTCACCCCCTTTTATGCTCCCTGAAACCAGCCTTATTTTCTCACGGTTCTCTTTCTGTATGAGTATGGAAAGAAAAATCGTTTTATTTTGGCAATGCTATTACTACTGGCATATTAAAAATATAATTTAAAAAGTGGAAATCACCCTAATGAGTTCCTAAAATAAAAAATCATAAATAGGTTCTTCATAGAAGTGAATTGTACCATTTAAAAAGCACAATACAAAGTTATTTCAAGGATCTCAGTTAAACAGAAGAGCCTCGTAAAAGACACGACTTTATCAGGGTAAATGCAGTTCTTCAGCACAAAGGGCAATGACTGCAGCCCGGTCTGTAATGCCTTCAGGAAGCAGTCGTCTCCAAGAAAAATGTTCAGGAGTGCAGACTTCTCCTACCATGGACAGACTTCACATTTTTTGTAGAAAACCATTTCACACCGAATTTTCATGCTAATAAAAACGGTGCCAGAAGGAACATGTTGGAAAGCAAAATTCCCATCTTGGGGAGTCTTAATCTCCTCTCCACAGCAAAGACTGGAAACTCGTCTTCAAGTCCAAGCATACTTCCACTCCAAAAAGAAACTGGAAAAACCTACTGCAGAAGCTGTTAAGAGTTTCTTTACTTTTGGATCAAACATGTTTAATCCAAGTTTACAAGGATAAAGGGTTTTTCCTCCGAATCCACAGGCTGGAGACCTCCCTCCAGGATGCGAGGGTGAAGCTGGGTTCTTCCCTCCACCTTACACATCCCCATTGCTTGTTTACAACCAGATCTGCAAGTCCATTCACGCTCACTTTGCTACCAGGGCAACTAAAATACCTAAAAATCATAAAACCTCAACAGACACCTCTGTTGATAACTCAGACGAAAGGCTTGGGCTCCCGCAGATGAAGTGTGTCGCCCTTGCAGAGGCAAAGTACATAAGGGCAATAAGCATTTGTGTTAGTGAAGCCAATTTAAATATCCTTTCACAGAAGAGGTAACATTTATTCAAAATTCACATTACCAGCATATATTCAAGCACAATTTGAACCAGAAAGCCCATTTATGCAACTACTTTCAGCACAGTTATTAAAAAAAAAATCTTACAGAAGCAGATCACTGAGTTTTCAATGAAATCAAGGTTCTGATTTAGCATTTTTTCTCCTTATATTGAGTAGTATTTAATCTTTCAGATATTCTTAAATGGGGTCTTAATCAGCTCTCCTGAGCCAACATCTCTCAGGATGGATGGTACTGAAGTCAATGCCATTCATATGCCATTGGACAGACCAGAATCTAATGAACTGGTGACATTAGGAAGACTATAAACAATAAAGGCTTGTTAAAATCCAATGCTCAGGATGCAGTTTCACACTACAGAGATGATGAAAGGTAATATGGGCTTATATCTGCCTCTGGCACAAAATTGGCCCCACCACAAACCGTTTAGAATCACAGAATGGTTTGGGTTGGAAGGGACCTTAAAGACCATCCAGTGCCACCCCCTGCCCTGGGCAGGGACACCTCCCACCACACCACGTTGCTCCAAGCCCCCTCCAACCTGGCCTTGAACCCCTCCAGGGATGGGGCAGCCACAGCTTCTCTGGGCAACCTGGGCCAAGCTCTCACCACCCTCAGAGTGGAAAATGTCTTCTCAATGTCTAATCTAAATCTCCCCTCTTTCAGTGTAAAACCGTTCCCCCTCATCCGACGGCTCCCCTCCCTGATCAAGAGTCCAGACTTCTTGGAGCCCCTTTAGGGGCTGGGAAAGGGCTCTAAGGTCTCCCTGGAGCCTTCTCTCTGAACCTCTCCTCACAGCAGAGGGGCTCCAGCCCTCCCAGCATCTCCGTGGCTTCCTCTGGACCCACTCCAAGAAATATTCCTACACACATTCCCGTGGCTGACAGCTATCAGTAGATTATGCTCCGACACAAATGGGTGAATGATCCATCAAGAAACAGCAACAATGACCAAAAAAAAAAATAATCTCTGCTTGAGATCTCTCTCTACCTTGAGCCAATTCTTCTGGAAAAGCCCCCACTACCCACACAGCCAATTGATCATGAGAGCCCAGGTACCACACCAAAACTGCATCTTCATGGAGAGCCCTCATCCAACCTGACCTTGCTCTCCTGGCTCTAAGTTGCTTAAAACTTCGGGTACTTTTTGTTTTGGTGACCAAAACATCAGTTCTCCTCTTGTCTGTCCCCTCTCTATCAGGGCAATGTCAGTTGACTCACAAGCTGTGCACCACCTAAGTACCATACCTGCTAAGCCCACATCCTGGCCATCCTGCTGGCCAGAACGGATCCACTGGGAATTACTGCAGAACCACAGTCTGGAGTTTCTTTCCTTTAGCTTATGCATTTCTTGCAACCAAGGTTTTCATCCTTAATTCATGAATCTTCCCTGTCTAGGTATCTCCACCTGGATTTGGATCTGGTCTCCTACCGTGAAGATCTGCAACCGCTGGCCCTGCAGCATCTCCACTGATGTTCCACCCTGCACCATCCTGTGTCCTGGGGCTTCACCAGAAGCTCAGACCTTCACTGCTGTGAGAGCAATGCCAGCAACGGGCTGGGGGCCACCATGGCTTTGCTGGGGGGGTGGTGTTGAAACACACCACAGCTCCTGGAGTCACAATCTGTTAATGCCCCCATTAGAAGGATGGAGACAAGCAGATTAAATTAGGAAGGCAAACAGAAAGGCTGCAGGAGACTTATCACTAAATACAATTACCTCTACTTGAAAAAACAAACCTCTGCCAAGTCTGCAGTTGCTAGTACAGAAATCTGACTTGAATACAAAAATAAAGACCAGTAATGATCAGGATAATTAACATCTAGCAGTACATTTCTCAGAGCCCTCCTCAGCAACTGACTTTCACAGTTCTCTGGAAGCACAGCCTTCAGCCTCACCCCTCCGAACGTGCTGAGAGATGCTGCTGCTGTCCTCTTTTTAAAAATATATTAGAGCTATCATTATTAACGGATGCTCCAAAGAAAGCAAAAAAAAACCCAAGAGAATGCCTATCTCCATGCAGGAAAGAGATAAGCATGTAAAAAAATCAGGATACAGAAAGATATAGAAAGCACTTAAGTGAAGATGCAGCTCCGTGCAGCAAGCCTAATCACTAACAGCATGCCACAATTTTTCCTTTAGTATTGAAACAATTTGCTTGTCAATATTTTGTTTTGCCTTATGATTTTATTAAGTGTTGCAATAATAAGCTATGCTTCCAGTAAGCACGGAAATTAGTGAGTCAGACCCTGGACAAGAGCAGAAAAATGTGAGGCCGGTTGACACTTCTGTGATGGATCCAGTTCACAGCCTGGGACCGATCCAGCCACGCACTGAGCACCTCCAGCTCATGGTCGGAGGGGACCTGGTGCCTCTGCAGAGCCAACGGGCATTAATTAACCCCAATCACACCATGCCCTGGCACAGCAGCAGTACCCGGTGCTGAGCGCCAAGGAAGTGCCTGGTGAAAAGCATCCAACCTCCCATTCAACGTCCTCATCCTCCAGTTGGGGAACGAAACCGGGTGTAGGACAGGGAGCTCTGCGCAAGGTTAAACCCCAGCACCGGTGACTACATTTGGTTTTAAGATGATTTCTGGGCAGCATCTTCCTCAGGCACCAAGGCATCCCCTGAGCACACACAAAGGGTGGCAGGGCCAAAACTGTGGCACAGGACGGGTACTGGGGGTCTGGCTGTGGAGCCCCACACTCCCACCAAGCCCATGGACAGGGCATCCAGCTGGTATGAAAGGCTCTCCAGGCAAAACCCAAAGCCCCTAAAACACAAGACTCACTGCTGGTTCAATGCAAACCCACAAAGAGTTTCCTGCTCTCCAAGAGCTGGACATCCAGACAGCCAAGCACAAAATAAAAATAAAGACGTTTATTGCTTGGGCTGAGTGCAAGTGCTTGGCACTTAACCCCCAAAAACTACTACTGTAAACTGTAAACTGAGTGGGTTTTGTGCTGGAAAAGGCTAGCTCGGATGTGGCTCACTAACAGAAGAATAAACCCCCCCATTTCCAAAGAATTATTTCTTTGGAGCGCTGAACAGCAAACACAGCAACAATTTTTCATTAATTAAAACCAGTGCAGCTTCTACAAAAATTACAGACAGATGGATAAACAAAAACAATAAAAGAAGAGCAGTAGTAATAATTGTCAAACACTTGAAGGGAGAAGGAGGAAATGGATGCACGACTTGTTTTTAAGGGAGGGGAGCGACGGCTGGAGCGGGAGCAGGGAGGGGAAGTGGCAGGTAAGGGACGCTGCCAGCCTTGGGCACGGGAACAGCACTGGTGGGCACTGGGTGGCTTGGAAATGCTGTCAGTGGCAGATAAAGAAAGAGACTTTGCCTATAAAAGGGGCCATTTCTCTTCTGAACAAGATGAATTAACACAGCTCACTTAAAGAATCCACGCAAGGAACAAAGCACAGGCAGAAAATGCTGCGGACAAGCCCTAAGAAGAAAACAATCACTAATGTTGAGCAATATCCAAAGTGGTGGCAAGAGATTGGGGACAGACTCTTCTCAGTGGTGCCCAGGGACAGGACTAGGGGCAACAGACATAAGCTGGAACACAGGAACTCCATCTGAACATGAGGAAAACCTTGCTAGCTGTGAGAGTGGCAGAGCCCTGGAAGAGGCTGCCCAGGGAGGTGGTGGAGTCTCCTTCTCTGGAGACATTCAAACCCCACCTGGACACATTCCACCTGCTCTGGGTGGACCTGCTCTGGCAGAAGGTTGGAGGAGGTGATCTCCAGAGGTCCCTGCCAACTCTGACCATTCTGTCATTCTGTAACCCTCCAATAAACCAGTGCAAAAGCAACACCCATGGAGCAGCCCAGCAGCCTGATGATGCACAGGATGGAAACAAAAAAAGGTTTCCCCACGTTCCCCAAATCTCCAACATTGCACATGCAGCCTGAGACAGTGGGACACAAAGAATTTTGGTGTTGTTTTTTTTTTCTGGGGTGCTGCTCAATGCATGCATCTGTGGAAATCACAGAGTGATGCTCACAGCTAGTCACTGGGGGAAGGGGACAATCACAGGCACCTTTTCCATCAGCCAGCCTCCAGAAGATGACAGTTGTTGTTGCTCATGGGAGTCAGGGCTGTATTCCCTGGAGCAGGGCATGAGATGGTTTTCCCTTCAGTCCGAGCTGAAATACAGCATCTGAGCTTTCCTCAGCCTGTTTTGCAGCCTGGCGAGGGTTTTTGTTCTTTTGGAAAAACTTCAGTAGGAACCAAATCATTTAACAGCCTTTAAATCTCTCACCCTCCACAGCCAGGATGGTTCCAGTTGGTGAATCATCCCAGCTGCCCAGCTGCATCCCGCGGCAAGGGACAGCCCCAGCCGGCGGGGAACAGCAAGCAGAAAGCTGAAAACACTGGATGAAAAGGACAGACTGACAGCCCTGGGACACCAGACACCTCAGCTGGGGTCCCTTGCTGGGAGGGAATAACGTGTAGATCTGATTTCACACGCGGGAGGGCCAAGGCTGCCCGGGGTGGGCTTTAACAACGTGAGAGGATGAAGAGAAGAGTGGGAAAACTGAGCACGAGTTTAGGTCCACAGCCAGGATAAACTGGAAAATCGGGAGTAACTTTCTTCAAGCAAAAGTCTCCAGACAGTCAAAACTGTCAGTTTTGAACACTGAACCCCCCCAGAGCCAATTCACCCTTTCCTGCCCTTTATTCTAACATATTTGAGTAGCAGGGGGGGAAAAAACCTGAACGTTCCTGGAGCCTACATCTGCCAGAGTCTTTGGAGTTCAGGATTCAATCTGCTGGCATCAAGAAAGGAGGAAAGAAATTGAAAAATGTGAAAATAATGAAAAAAAATAAATAAATAACCACATGGAAATGCAGAGGAAGGATGTCAGAGTAACAGCTATGCAACCCCAGCCAAGAGATCTGCCACGGATCTGCAGGATCAGGCCGGGGTATGTTTTCAAGGGCATCCTGCCTGCCCAGAGGCAGTTGGTACCTCCCGTGGTGCTGGCATGGGATGGCAAAGTGCCTGGCACACACGGCTGCAGGGACAGGGACAGTCCCTCCTGCAGAGCTGCCTTTTTTGGTGCTTTTAGTGTCATAGTGTCATAGTGTTGTCCAGGCCAGAAGGGACCTCCAAAGGTCATCTACTCCCACCTCCCCGCAGTCAGCAGGGACACCCCCAACTAGACCAGGTTGCCCAGGGCCTCATCGAGCCTCACCTTGAATATCTCCAGGGAAGGGGCCTCAACCACCTCCCTGGGCAATCTGTTCCAGTGCTCCACCACCCTCACAGTGAAGAACCCTCTCCTAATCTCCAATCTAAATCTGCTCCCCTTCAGCTTAAAGCCATTGCCCCTCGTCCTGTCATTGCAGGCCTTTGTAAACAGACTCTCCCCAGCCTTCCTGTAGGCCCCCTCAGGTACTGGAAGGCCGCTATTAGGTCTCCCCGAAGCCTCCTCTTCTTCAGGCTGAACAACCCCAGCTCCCTCAGCCTGTCCTCATAGCAGAGGTGCTCCATCCCCCTGATCATCCTCGTGGCCCTCCTCTGGACCCTCTCCATCAGGTCCATGTCCTTCTTATATTGAGGGCTCCACACCTGCACACAATACTCCCGGTGAGGTCTCACCAGAGCAGAGTAAAGTGGAAGAATCACCTCTCTGGACCTGCTGGCAACGCATCTTTTGATGCAGCCCAGGATGGGATTGGCCTTCTGAGCTGCAAGTGCACACTGCCTGCTCATGTCCAGCTTCTCGTCCACCAGCACCCCCAAGTCCCTTTCCTCAGGGCTGTTTTCTAGTACCTCACCCCCGAGTCTGTACTGATGGCAAGGATTGTTCCGGCCCAGGTGCCCTTTTCTCCAGGGCTTCACCTTGCTGACATGCATAGAGGTGTATTTGCCATCCCCTCCAGAAGACCCAGAAATAAGATGAGGGACTCATGGAAAGAGTGGTCGGGCATTGGAATAGGCTGCCCAGGGAGGGGGTTGAGTCACCATCCCTGGATGTGTTTAAGAGACGATTAGATGCGGTGCTGAGGGATATGGTGTAGGGGAGGACTTTGTAGAGTAGGGTAGATGGTTGGACTCGATGATCCCAAGGGTCTCTTCCAACCTAGATGATTCTATGATTCTATGATTCTACTCTGCTTCCAGCCCAATGAGCAAGGGACAAACAGCAATGCCTGTGGGACTGACCGCAGGCAACTGGAGGAGGTTTGCATCCCTCCGTTAGTGCTGTCATAGCCTTTTGCATGTGTGGAAACCGAGGCACGGGGCAGGCTGGCACACTCAGCACTCAGGAGGATAAGGCAGAAATCCTGACTCCTCATCTCTGCTACACCGACGGAAAACACAGCTTTGGAGGTGCACTGTGACATGGTTTTTCATAAAATGCAGTCATTCCCAATCAGTAAACCCATCCACCCACTGCTGCTCTTAAAATCACAGAATGGTTCAGGTTGGAAGGGACCTTAAAGACCATCCAGTGGCACCCCCTGCCCTGGGCAGGGACACCTCCCACCACAACAGGTTGCTCCAAGCCCCCTCCAACCTGACCTTCAACCCCTCCAGGGATGGGGCAGCCACAGCTTCTCTGGCCAACCTGGGCCAGGCTCTCACCACCCTCACACCAAACAAGTTCTTCCCAATATCTCATCTAAACCTCCCCTCTTCCAGTGTCAAACCATTCCCCCTCCTCCTATGGCTCTCCTCCCTGACCAAGAGTCCCTCCCTCTCCTACAGGAGGTATTCATGGGCCACCCTATAGCCAAGCTGTCATGAGTCCTGGCCAGGGGTGGAGTGGTGCAGCTTTTTGGGCTCCAAACAGCTTTCCTTGTAGGGTCCATCCTGCCCCTCTGCATGTATCCCTCAGCTACACTCTGCCCCAGCAAAACCCACTCATCACCACATTCTGGAAGCAGTGCTAATCCAAAAAAACATTCCTACAACGGTTGCTCATTCTCCAGCACACAAGGATGCACTTCTTTAATTAGAGTCAGTCCTCTATTTAAAAAAAAAAAAAAAAAAAAAAAAAAGGTTTATACTGTCCAGGGTATGAGAACAAGTTGCTAATTTTGCCTGATAAAGCCTGGCACCCTCACAGAATCACCGACCTTATGTCCTAGACTGGCAGCTCCTCTGAAAGGCAGCAGCACCTTGGCACAGCTAATTGCATCAGATGCTCAAATTCTCCCGAGTGAATTAATAAATGGTTAATTTCCAACTGCAAACGGACACCTCAATCAAAGCTCTTCACGAGGGAAAGTTACACAACAAAGTATAAAACGAAGTTATAAAAGTTATATGAGAAAACACTTTGTAGCAATTTCAGCTTTTTCCCGTGGTCCTGGTCAGGCAGTTTTATGGTGCAATATAAGAAGCAGCTTAATCAAAGAATCAGAGAGGTTCTTCTGCTTGAGTAACACACATCAGCTCTCTTGGAGCACATTCTGTTTGGCACAAGTTCACATAAATAACCCCAAACCTGCACCCACCCCTCCTGAGCCATCGCTCAGCAGGAGGGTGGACGGTAGCGAGTCTCGGTCACAAACAAGGACATTCCACGATGCCTCCTCCAGCATCCAAAGGGCAAAGAGGAAGCTTTCTACTCACACCAGAAGAATCAGTCCTTCACGGCTCTTCACCCACCCTCTGGCACACCAATCAACGAGCTTTTCTCCAGCCCAAGGTATATCTAGTACTTTGAGTAGGCAGCAAAAGTCTGTTGGGGTCATTTGATTTAAAACCCTTGATGATACTCAGAACTTGAAGAAATTTCACAACAGTTGATCATTTCGGTGAAGTCAAATAGGAGAAAAACAACTTGAATTTTTGCAAACCCTTAAATGCTTGAGGGTGTTTCGCCGAGTGTCAGAGGTGGGCTGTATGACATTTTACCAGCTCTGAAATAGCACTCTTGACTCCGCGTCTCGAGTTGCCCACAACTCCAGTGACACCCTGTGCGGTCAAGAGACACAAACCCTGTGAGGTTGTTCCGAGCCCGCTGCCTGTTTGAAGGCAAAGTTGAGTTTTCCTTGGCTTTGCTCCAGTTCTCCCAAAAGCCAGGCTAATCCTCCAGGCTAGCACTGCAATCCCAACGGGATCGCAACCACCAAGCTCTTGATTCCTCCCTTCTAGCAGCCAGGGCCTCCTGCTTATGCTAACGTCCACCCAGAGTGAGAAACACAAAGTGTTCTCCTCCGCTCGTTAGCCAGGAGTTAATTAGAAAATCTAAGATAGATAAGTACCCAGCTATCATCTTCCCTCGTTAATGTCCATATTTAAAGAGCAAGAGCAGATGCAAGAGCAGGGAGGAAGAGGTCTCACCCCTCTGCTCATCCCTCCTCCACGTACCCTCACCTGTCACCCCAGAACATGAGGGAATAAAGGACATTTCAATATTTGCATATTTAATAGTTACTGCTCTCAGCTTTACTATAAATCCCTAACGGACAGGTCTACATTCCTTACTCTGTCATGCCTTACTCCCCGCAGGTAACTTCAATTATTTTAATTTAAGCTCTTCCATACCTTCTAACCATAAAATACTTTGTAAAACAGTGTAAAGAAGTGCTGTGTGTCTGTCAAAAGTACCCAAGCTTTGCACAAATTCTTCTTCTCTTAGCTTGCAAGAAGTGATCTGTGAAGAGCCGGGGGGATGATGCCCAGTCTCCCGTGCCTGTGTCCTGCACCGCTCTGCAGCTCCCCACCACGTCCTCCACCACCTCTTGAGATGAGGGATGTTCCTCACAGTCTCCCAGTTCCCTGCAATGCCCTGTATATGAAGCCCAAAGCATGGATTTTGCACTCCATGTCCCTCCCAGCCCCAAACAACCTTCTTGTGCTTGGTGTTTTCACAGCTTGATTTCAAGTCTCAGCTGAAAAGCTCTTTCCACTTTCCTATTGCTCTTTAGATTTCTGATTTTTCACCCAGCCTCCTAAAGCTCATCTAAAGAGCTTTCAGGACCGCATGATCACTGGGGACATACACACCTTCCCACCCACACACCCCCCTTAACTTCCATTAACTTCATTACTACCACATCACACCAAGAGAGAGCAAATTAAATTATTATTTCCTACAAACTTCAC
>JAHREE010146856.1:13122-68201 GCA_033628505.1 Tringa tobata | reverse complement strand
TCCCCGGCCTTCCTCCGCCCGGGAACATCGCATCGCTGCCAAGTTGCGGTGGAGTTGGATTTTTTTTTTAATTAAATTTTTTTTTTTTTTTTTTTTTCCCCGCACTGGAGCAAAGAAGGGCCAGAGCAAAGCTTTCCTCTCTCCTGCCTGCGCCGGCTTTAGCGCTGTCAGACGGCTCTTTGTCTGGCCTGGCTTGAGGTACTACCCGAGCTGTGAGAGACTTTGGCTGTGTCATGGCCTGACAGACCTCACGGGCAGGAAACCTTGCTTCTTATTCAGGATGGCTTTTTTTTTTTTTTTATCGTTTTCCTTTATGAATTTTTCCTGCTCTCACGCAAATTCCTTTAGTTTGTTTTCTAATGTGCTTAATACGAAACAAAACTGGTTGAACTTTTAGAGTTCTGAAAGGAGATAGATGCCTTCAACTTTTTATATAACGGGCTTTTGAATGCAGGTATAATCTTTGGATGATTTTCAGCGTGACTTCTTATTTGCAGATGTGTATGTATATATCCCAGTAATTTTTCGTCTATTTCTTAAATACGCTTTTGTAAACTTAAGGCTCCATACTGGAGGATGCTCTGGGTCTTAAGTATTACATGATGCAGGGTGTGAAAATTAACTCATGTGACAGGACTGACACTGAAACCATCTTGCTCTCTAATTTCAGTAGAGCCGCTGCCGCCGGACAGATACTACGGCTGCATGCGGCGCTTGGGGAGAAATACTTTCACTTGTGTTCAGTTGCGCTCTGGGAGGTGGTGGAGCACTTGTCACCGAGTGCCCACGGAAGGGGCAATTTCAGGAAGATGCTGACAGCAGCTTAATTGGTTTGTGGCACAGTTAGGCTCAACTCTGGCTCTGGGTCGTGGCTTCTCTTGACCGTTTCTTGGGAAGAATCCATCTCCTTATGGAGACTCAGTCTTTAGTCTTTATGGGTAAGAGGCAGCTGAGGTCTGTGCATATACTTAGCTTTGTTTTGCAGAGCAAAGCGGGGATCTCTCAGCAGACATGTGCTCAGTGATGCGGTTGTGGGAGGGTCTCACTTTGTAAACAGAAGCTAGCAGAGGTACTTTCACAACACTTGCCTCTCCTATCAGTGGCTGTACGATGTGCTCCTCGGAACTGCAGCTTGTACGATGACAAAACTCTCTTAGTGATTGAACCCGTTATTTGAATATGCAACGAGGGGTTGACTTTTCAGTAAAACTGCCTTCCTGTCTGCTGTAGTATGACAGTAACCTTGCTGGTGACTCAAAAACATAGCTATGTTCAGGAAAAAAAATACAAAGAAGAAAAGCATTTTTTGGGCAGCCTGGGATCCTTCTGTCCTTGAGTCTTGCTTTCTTCCTTAAGTAAGTGCGGGTTGTCTGAGTGGTCCTTCATTTTAGTCCTGCTGCTTGTGGGATGTGAAGAGATAAGGATTTTTCTCTGTGCCATGTTACCAATGAGACAGTTAAAATCTTAATTGCTAGAAATAATGAGGCTTGCTCCTCAGATCCCGTGTTCATGTAAACATTTAATTCCTGTCTCATTTGTATTTAGGGAATCAACTTTTTTGAAGGTGTACTAAAACTTCAACAAAAAAAAATCCCAAACCAACAACCACAAACTCTCTGGAGTTCTGCACTGCTATTTTTTAGGGTGGATTGTCATAGCTGGGCTACCCTTTAAGGTAATACCTTTTACCTAGCCTGATGATGGAGCTCCTCCACCTTAAAGCAGGAACTTTCTTAGCTTTTATTCTTGAAGCTCACAGCTTTGAGTATTCCCACTGCTGCTCAAGCTTCCTGTTTTGCCAAGAGGAAAGTGTGCTGTCTGCCCCTTGCAAGTTTTGAATTTTTCACTAGATTATTGCAAAGGCTTTGAAAAGGCTGATTTCAAGGGTCCTTCCAGCAGAAGGGACAGCCTTTGGTTTTGTCTTTACTGGGATGCAAAATCCAGCATTTAAGTAATGCCTCTGGGTAGGAGGGGTATTGTTTTGCGTGGGGATTTGTTAATAGCCCTGGCATCCGTGGTACTCAGACATTGCCCCAAAGAGGTTGCTCAGGTGGCATTCAGTTGTAAAGAGGGATGTGCATATTCTGAAGTGAAGTTATTTTAAGTGTTGAGTTAATCTCAGTTAAGGTTGACTGAAGCTCTCCATACTCCCAGCCACTATTGCTAGATTTTGTGTTGGAGAGAGAGAAATTGTAGCAGTGGTTGGTGGGTCTTATTTCTGCTCCAGAAGTGACGATGCAGTGACTGTTGGCAGCTGGTGGCTTGCTTCCCTCTGCCCATGGCCTTAATGTTGGGTTATCGCCATTTAAATTGAGCGGTAGGGTCATTTTTTAATTTCTGTGTTTGTTCTTTATCATCCTGACTTTATCATAAGCACTTTCCCAGCCTTTACAAGCTGTAGAGGACAGCTTTTGTGGAGTTGGAGGCAGAATTGTGCCCAGGCCCCAGTGCTGGGCAAGGCACGAGCAGCCACATAAGGTCTGAGCGGCATCGATCTCACTTGAACCTGGTTGCTGAGGAATTGCAGCAGGTGAACTCATTTCTGACAGAACTCTTGTACTGAAGTTTTGCTTTTTTACGTGACTTTAGGTGCCATATTACTTGGCTTCCGCTTTGCCAGTTACTGATTTTTTTTTTTTAATTGCACAAAGCGTGTTAGATTAATTGGGCTTGCAGAGTTGAGTGCTCGGAAGCTGAGAGTTCTTGTATTCAAGTGTGTGTGTGTTATGCAGCGTCTCATCCTGGGTTATGTGTTCACAAGCTATTTTTTTCACGGGATGCTGATGGCTTCAGGCTGCAGGATGTGTAGGGCTCGCGTGAGGCGCTCGCTCAATGTTGCTTTTCATTCTTCTCAATACTATTTCCTTATTATCCAACTCCACGCTGTAGGAGTGTGGTGTTCGGGTAATGGCAGTGAGGAAATGAAGTGCAGGGAAATCCAGAACCAGATCTTTCATCGCTAAGAATGGCTGCTTCCAGTGCCTGGATGTAAGGAATGAGTAGGACACGTGTGTAAGGCTCCTGTAAGGTTTTTGCTTCAGCAGAACCACGCCGTGTGCAATATGTTAAAAGTACTGAAGGCCGACAAAGTCCTCTGTTAGGCCTAGAATTAATCTGTGGTGAATTTCAAGGTTCTGTGGCATCTTGCAGCTGCGGGAGAGAACTCTTGTTACAAAATGTTTATCTCCCTGTGCGAGTTACTCTGGTTCCTCGTTTATCTACTGACATGTCTAGTGCTGTTTCTCTCTTTGCTAAAAATAAAATAAAGGAACCAATGCCACGTGATACTTGCTACTCCTGTAAACATTTCTGAAAGAATCTCCTACTACAGACTGTTGATTTGAGGTGTAACTAACTACTGGTAATGTTATATCCCTGAGATACAATAGGCATGGCTGTGGTTTGTTTGAGCAGGGAACATAAATTTCCTTGGTCAGTTGACATCTTCCTGGTGGGGAGATTAATTCCGTTTGGCTGTCTGTGCTTCCTGCGGGCACCCTCTCTCTCTACGTGCACCTGGTGAGAACAGGCTCTGCGCAGGCCGTTGTCCCTGTGTGTCTGATCTCGCACACACTCCTCTGCCACTGAGACTTACGCTGTTTAGAAGACCTTATTCCTTCTCAGAAAGGAGCACGTAGCTGGATCTCGCCTGGCTGTGCAGTCTGCTGGCATCCCCATGGCCCCTCTACTGAACTGCATTTGTGTCTCGAGCAGATCTGAATTTACCTGCGAAGGACTTCAGCCTTGGTGGGCATCCAGAAGAAGGGATATTTCCACAGTTAGGGCACTCTCCTGGGCTGTGTTATTGCTCGACCATAAATTTTTGTGGTCCTTAATGACTTCTAGTCATTTAGCTTTCATGATGTGATAGTGTTGCATTGCCTCTTGGTGGTGGTGTGAGGGGGTGGGTGTTAAGATGCTGTCACAGCAGGACAGTGATCCCTAGGTGTGAGGAGCAGATCACTTTGAGTGACACCAGTTTTTTGAATGGTGTAGGATCTACAACTCCTCCTGCACAGTGGATTGGATCCTGGAAGTATTTACTCTAGCATTTGGCTGTGATTGCTCTTACTCTCCTTGTTTCATTTGTATTTGTTCTCTAATCTAGTATTGCTGATTAGGTGCAAAATACCCATGTGTGGGTATGATGTTACAGAAAATAATGTGGTTTCTCTAGTAAATATGGGTGTTCTGGCTACTTGTGGTGCAGAGTCAAACTTGAACGATTGATGCCTTTGCAGTTCACATGGGGCCATGCAGCTCTTTGAAGTTGAACGCATCTGTGAGCAAATAGCAAAACCAGAGGTATTTTCTTGCAGATCGGACGGTCTCAAAGGTGAGGTTTTGCTGAATATAACGGCAGCAACCTCTATGTAATTTCTGCTTTCTATATTTAAAACTTCTTTTTTTGAAGTTTGTGTAAGAGAGACTTTGTTGAGCCTTTTTTGCTACCAAATCTTATGTTGTTCAGAGCGTAGCAATTCTAGTTCTGCTGCTACAGGTTCTTTTAAGCCCTTGCTAAACTCAGTGGTGGTGGCTTGGTGGAAGCTGCACCAGTGGTGTTTGACTTCAGGGCAACGTAGTGCTGTTTTGCATGGAGTCATGGATTTGTTGATTGCCTCTGCCACTATGGCAGCTTCCCATTGCACCCCCTTCCCAGAACTGGGGTTAAACTGTGATGTGTAACAATTACTAGTTTGGGTTTTCTAATTTCCCTATGTCAACTGAACAAGTCTGTTGCTCACTGTCAACTCTGAATATTGATTAACAAGCTACTTGAGCCCCAAGAAAAAAAAAGTTATGGTATTTTCTGAGTTGGACAGTATTTCTTAAAAGAACATTCTTAACTCAAAGATCAGTATTATGGGTGATCAACTTTCAGTCTAGTTGCTTAGAATATACTTCTGTTTTTCTTGGCTGTGACTGGCAGCTTCTTCTGTATAGTAATTTTGATTGTTTTTTCAGTTATTTCCTCTGACATTTAGATAGGCACAGGGAATAGAAACACCTGAAGAAAGAAACTCAATCCTAGTGGGATGGGGGGGAGAACTTGTCCTGGGAGTTTAAAAAAAAAAATAAAATCATCAATTTACTGCTATTTTTAATACCAGAAAAATATGACCTATGTTTTGTTCTGTCTGCATGGAGCCATCTGTGCTGTGCAATGCAGTCTTCGCTCAGTAAAATGGGAGTTAAATCCTTTATGGTGGTTAAGGCATTGCCAGGATTTCCAAGTTAATGGGTGGAAAAGGTCTGTAAGAGAGTCTGCTTTGAATTAGAGCAGCAGTTTTCAACCTCTATTGATTTGCGGACCCCTAAACACTTCCCAGGTGCAGACTTTTGTCTAGTGAATTTAGACCTATCAACAATAGCCTCGTTTGCTTTCGTATAATTTCATGGCATCCCAGTGTTTTTCTGTGGCCATGGGTTTCCAGGCTGAGGTACAGAACAGGTTGCAAGCCTTATTTGCAGTGTCTGCCCTGGGTGAGTTGTGGGTTGAGTCAAATGTAAGATTGCGTTTGCGCTGCGAGTCCATGACATGCTGCTGCCCTGTGCTGCAAGTCGATAAAAGTTGCAGTTTGCTTTGCTGAAATAATAGTTACTGGAAGTTTAAATGTTACTTTTGGGTGTGTTGGCCTGAGTGTGGTGTTACGGGTTAAGGTCAAAGTGGTGTTGGTGTGGTGACAAGGTGACACCGCTGCAAGGTGTGGTGACATCAAAGACAGGGCTTGGCACTATTGCAGAAGGTTTGGGGCTTTTCAGTGTGCTGTGGGACAGGGCTGGGACTAGTGGCCACCCCTCGGGGGTGGCTGCAAAGACCAGTTCATGGTTCAGCCTGCAGGGAGGTCAGACTCAGGGGCAGGAACCATGCTGCTTTAGGTTTGGAGATGCTCCAGCGTGGTCCTTGCGGTTGTGCCTGGGGACTATAGGCACCTCCTTGCTAAGTTTGCGTGGTTTGACTGTGGTGCAGGAGCAGGGTGCCAGGGGGGGCAAGACCGAGGACATGTGCAGGGCATAGGGGTGTGTTTGGGCTCCCACAGGAACATGCCACCCTCCTCCCAACAGGTAGCTGCAGCAAGGAGGTCCGGTGGTAGCAGGAGGGAGTTTGTGATGCCTGCGGAGTTGTGGATCTGTGCAGAGGCAGGCTGGAAGATGGAGAGTTGGGTGTCCCCACTGGTAGCAGCAGGGGTGTTGCTTTGGCTGATCTGAGCGGGTGCTCCTGACTCCAGTGCCCAGGAGAGGGGACGATGCTGCCCTGAGGCTGACAAACCTGGCAGGTGCCAGCTGAAGTTCTCTGTTGAATTAGCAATCTGGTTTCAGTGTGGCTACTCACAGTAGCTTTGCAGCGGTGATTAAATGTGCAACAGAGATAAAGATGGACTTGGTGCACATCCATCTCTCATGTGTCCAAGAGCATTGATAAAGCCAAGAGGAATTTCAGCAGTGTGCTTTGCCTCTACTGAAGGATGGAAAAGCACTTGTTAAAGTTGACATGCTGACTTTCTGTGGTTACTATTAAGACTTCACCAAGATTTATCTCGCCCTTTGGAAGAATGGTCAAAAGAAATTGCAAGAAAAGTCCTTGTGCATCATCTCTCTTTCCCAGCACTTGTGAGGTCAGGCTGGCCCTGGCCGGGCACCTTCACTTCTGTCTCAAGCACAGCCCGAGCAGTAGGTTTGTACTAACTTTACCCACTCAGCTCATTGTCTGGTTTGATTGTAGCCTCATCAGTGATGGAGCTGCACGATCCACAAATGAGTGGCTTGTCGAGCAGCCTGTGGCACCTTCCTACGGCCTGTCTGGGACTGAGCTGCTGGGGCTCTGTGTGAAGCAGCAAGTCTGGAAGTGGAAGGGGCATGTGCCTGGCATTGGGAAGGGAGTGGTTGGGCAGAGCTGTCGGTGAGGAGCAGCAGGTAGGGCTGCCAGGCAGAATTTTGTTTGTGTGAGTTCTTGATGGAGAACTTATTCTGTGGGTTACGTACGGCCGGCATTTGACAGCTGTGAACACTGCTGGAGATGGCACGTTCACACTGCTGTGCTCTTCAGAAAAAAAACAGTTTTATGGGTAATAAAGTAGCAGCGTAACTTGTATTAACTTTCAGACACTCATCAGAACTAATGCACTGGGGACTCATTTGTCATTTTCAGACATGCAGAATTGAACTTTTTTGTGTGAGAAACCAGAAGTGTTGAGTTGGCTAGAGCAATCCAGCACAGTGTTGCGTACCAGCCAAAGGATGGAGTGCCTTTTGGTTTGGTATTTTTTAGGGAAAAGTGATCAGAGAATAATTCCTTGCACAGTAGTATCTTGGCACACTGGGAACGTCCTGCTTTTTTTTTTTCCAGCTTCGGTTGGGCCTCCGGTGCTGAATGGTCCTGAGCCCTGCTTGAGACTTCCATGTTCCTCTTGTTTTGTAGAGTGTATTCATGACTTTCCCCTCCCACTGTCAGTGGTAAGATAGAAACCTGCCTGTTGCCCAATGTGAGAAGGGCAAGGAGCCAGGATGGCTATCTACTTCTTAATAGTTCCTTTGCTTGCCCTGATGTTACTTTGTTGTTTGCTTTTCTCAAGTACCTGTTCAGACTTACCGTTCTGGCTAATGTGGTGACTGCCCACAGATTTCTAAGTAGCAGCAGTGAAACAAGTCAGATTCCTCTTAATTTTGGTTGGCTCTTCTCTTACAGTATGTATGTGAGTACATTTAGAAAGCTGAATTCTCAACACGAAGATTGGGAAGTCTCTCTGAAGCATAAGTTTTCAGGACCACATGATTGAAGCATGAACCTTCCTCAGGGCATGGCTCCAAGTGTGGATATCAAGAAATAAATAAGCACAAGATAAGTTTGTTGCACTGCTAGTGTTCAAAAATTCTGTTTTAATTTTTAATAGGAATTCAGCAAAAGCAGTTGAAATCCTAAATGCAAATTAAAACCTAATTTTATGTGAACAGAACGTGTAATTTTTGTTTGTTTTGGAAAGATTGTTCAATTGTGCAGGGATGATTTACATGCTGAATAATAGCACCTCATTTTTAGGAGGTTATGGTCTTGCATAAGTGGCATCTTTACATTTGAACTAACAAAGTGGGATTGTACTTTTTCCTGTGGGCGAATCGTAACTTCTCCAGAAGATTTAATTTGCAAGCCTTGGTTGAATGTTTGTTGCCTTTAAAAAAAGCCTCAACAACCCAAACCAAAACAACCAACAAGCGAGTGTTAGTAGTTAGGTGTTTGATTCAACCCAAACCCCCAGTTTTAGCTGTTGAGGTTCTATTCTATGGTATTTGTTCTGCACTGCATGTACATGTTGTTCTCTAGTACTGCTTTGTTCCGGTTACAGCTTTAACTGTAATTGATACGGTTTACAAGTATAAATTAGAATAGCCAAGTTTCATTTTGGGCAGTTTGAATCTGTTTTTCATTTCATGGATTTAGAATTTCTTTTCTGAAAATGAATGTGTTTATCAGATGTCTTGCTGGTAAACAATTTGCTTGATAATGTAAAGGAGCACCAAAGAAAGGCTGAAAAGGGGCAGATCTGATGACCTGGTTTCAGTTCGGGTTTTTTTGCTAGTTCTCTGACATAAAAGATAGATTTAAAGATAACTTGATTTATCATTTAAAATGCATGCAGATAAGCAAGCGTGAGAGTTTTTCCTCTGTGTCGGGCTGCTGGCAGTGATTTGAAATCTTCTGTATGTTTGTGTGTCTGGATTTCTCTCCACCAGGGATCTGGGTGAGACCATACACCTTGGCTCTCCCACTTCCTCTTCCTGCCTTCCTCAAATCTTGCCATCAGGTGCAAAGCTGGTTATTAGGATGCTGAAGTGCCAAAGCTTTCTAGCACACTGCTGTCCAATCTATAAGGAAGATGATCTCCATTAAGAAAGCAATGAAACAGAGATGCTCTTAACCAGTTATCTAGGTGTCTGAGGTTTTGGGTGTTCTCACATCAGTCCATTCTTTCTTTAAAATCCATACACTAACAACTCTTGAACTTGATAGAAATGCTTCGGGGTATATAAATTACCCAATATAGTGTGATCAGCTCTATTTACGGTAGTTAATTCGTACGTAGCACCTTCTGCATTTGTAGGCTGCCACAGCCTGGAAAAGGGTACAAAAAACTAGCCAAAGACAACAGATATCCACAAGCATGTAGATAACAGAAGTTTGGCTTATATCATAATCTCTGCTGTATTTTTTGTTAGTGAATATTTAATTAGTGAGTATTTAACGCTTCTGTGTGATAATGGTCCCAGATAAGAGGTAGTATACTTTTTCAGGTACGAATGTAGGTCAGATGCCTGTTTGCTTTTTGCTGCAGTGCTGAAGCCCGAGGAAGACTGGACGGTGGGGTGATGAAGCATGTCCCCTGGTCCCCAGCAGCACAGGCTGCCTGTGAGTTTCCAGCAGGCTTCTCTCGACTTCTGTGTTTGACGTGAAGCTTGCCATAAACTGAAGTGCCAGTGTGATGATGGTTTCAGCAGATACTCCATGCAGGTGTTGTGGTTTGGGTGGGGTTTTTTTACATACTTAACTCCAGTTGGGCTTCCCCTGTTCCCTGAGCAGGGATTTATTCCTCGTAGCGGAGCACAGAGGGCTGCTGCTCTCCCTGCCCCAGTGCAGGTTCAGCATCGCGGCCTCTCTCTAAAGGCTTAAAGCTCGTATGCTTTGTAATGCTAGTTTGTATGGAGGAAACTTTGATTGATGACCTCTTTTTGCTTGGCTTCAAATACTTCTTAAGCTATGAAGTAGATACAATTTAATTTTCTTTTCATTTAATGTTATTTTTGACCGATTTTTTTTTGCTGTCAGAAAAGCTCCTTTAAAACAAGAATCTTTGCTAATGAGAATTTATTTTTTGGCTTTCATAGCAAGCAGTTATTAATTTCGGTTCTTGACTTTGCTTCAGTGTTGTTCTTAATTTAATCTTATTTTTATCTTTCCATTCACAAGGAAAGATTATTTCCCAATTCCTGTCTTCTTTCCTTCTATCTGTATTCGTTCATTTCTCAGCGCGTGAGCGTTGGAGCTGAGCGAAATAATGAACAGTGGATCTCTTAGACTTCTTTCACCCTCCTATCCTTAAGAGCAGGATGGTGGTAGGAGTTGTCCTTTTAGCTATCTCTGAACGTCGGCAGGAGTGTCTGTACGAGAGTTACAGCCATCGCTGCTTCGTTTCTATGACGGGAGCTCAAGGATCTTTGACCCCCCCCGTGATAGGAGCTGTATGAACTCGGGACAGAAGGATAAGCCTGAGCTCAGAGGGTTGAGATTGAGGGTATTATGCTTTGTCTTAAACAGTAAGTTAACTCAGTGAGGTTGAACTTTTAGCTGGAGGGAAGCACCATTTCAAGAAAACTCTTGGAATAGCTTTAGCAATGCGCTTCCAGGCTACTTCTGGGAGTGCTTTTTTTTTTAAATAGAATTTGTCCCAGTTGCTGCCTCTCCCTTGCAAGGGCAGAGGGTGAATAACCGGTTGAGTGATGTGAAATGGCAGGAGTTGGGAGTGTCATGTCCTAGGCATGGTGCACCTGTGACACCAGCTGTGTGGCTGGTTGTGGTAATAGATACTATGTCAAACAGATTGTTTGGCCCAGGCTAATCCAGGTGCCTTTTTTTTTTTTTTTTTCAGGCCAGGAAAAAAGAGCTGCTGATCTTCAGCCATATCTAGGGTGGGTTGGTGGCTCTTGGGAATTAGGTGAACTCCTTGTCATCTCATCCTGTTCAGGAAAAAAAATAATGATCCTTGAACTTCAAGGAAAAAAGGCAGTGGTGGGGAAGGCAGTGGACTAACCCTCACCAGGCTTCCAGTTCTAACTAATAAGAAGTAGTTATTGGGAACAACTTGTTTGTAACCCTGGGGTTAGGTGGGCTGCAAGGAGAAGCATGAGAGTTGCTCCCCAAGGAATGAGAAGGTTTGAAGAGAGCACTGGGAGCTAACGGGGCAGAGTTGTTGCTGTCTGTGCAAGCTTGTGTGCAGGCTGTGGCTTACCTGACAGCTACTCCTGGGGTGAGATCTGCCTGCTCAGGAAATATCCTGTGCCCTGGGCAGATATTTGCTGTGCTCCTGCCTTCCCCTCCTTGGAAAAGGCTGTTAGTGTCATTGTTTATACTGAGTTGTTTAATTATCGTTTGGATGTGCTGCTTCCTTTTATTTTCTACCTTGGCTTTGGTTCTGTCCAGTTCTTGCCTCAAACAGACTTGGCAGGATCTTTCTTCCTTATTCCTGAGGGTCAGTAGCTTCCTTCTTTCTTTTCTCCGTCCTTCTCACGCACAATTCCTTTTGCTGCCCCAGCCTTTCTCCAAAAGCATCTTCTGTCCCTTGCTTCATTTAGTAATGTCATGTTTATAATTAAGTCAGGAATAAACTATAACAGGGCTGTTTTGGCCAAGCATTTCTGTGATGGCTTTCCAAAGCAGATCTGAATTTGAAGTGTGTAGGGCTACGATGGCTGCAGCTCAGTGCTTGGACTCTAGACAGGTAGGCTCTTTGGGTACACGATATTGAAAATCTTAGTCTGTAACAATACAGATCTATCTGTACCTTTGCTTGCAGTTTGATCTTACTGTGGTTGTGTCCCCGGCCACGCTGTTTGGGCACACGGGGTGGCTGCAGCTGTGACATGCTGCGCTGGAGATGATGGTACCACTCTAGTTACACAGAGATGACCGGTGCTGCAGGAAAGGTGCACCCCGTGGCTGTCAGCAGATGTGTGTCTTTGTTGACTTGTGCTTTGTGCCACTTCTTCCAACAATATTAATGGACTGAACAGCAGCTTCAAGAGACATAGCCAGGGGTGGTTACTGGATAAGCGTAGTTTTTGACACTTTTTAATGATGTGGTTATTTTAAAGGGAAGAAGAGTGGTGAGAGACAGTTGAGGACTGATAGTATGTGTAGAATAATAAAATCACTTAGAAATGTAAGCTTTTTTTGCTTGACGTATCACATTTGCCTCATGATGAGAATTTCAAGAGGGCAGGGGTACTTGCTTTCTGTTAGAAAGCCTCCTTTCTCATGAAGATGAGCACTGACTTTTGGTGTTTCACTTAGCGAATTGCAGGCTGGTGTGTTTGGCATACCACAAATGCAGGAGGTGACTTTCAAGGTAGAAGTGTTTGTGTTGTCCTGCTGCTGAGGCTTGTGAGCCTTTCCTCAGTCATCAGTGGTTATTTGGGGTCTTGCATTGGTGGAGAGGGTTTGATTAAAAACATCTGCTTTTTTTTTTATTTTATTAAAAACATTCTTGTTCTCTCCAAAAATAGCACAAAGTGATCTAAAACACTATGTATCGTCTAGAGTTTAGGCTTTAGCTTGTTCCATCAGAACAGCAAATTAATGCCATACTGTTGATAACAGAGCAGACAGTGCTCACTCTTTAGGAGAACATCTAACAGTACAAACCCTGTGATGTTGCTCACCAATGGAGCAATGCAGTGTCCTTCCCTTCTGCACTAAACCAGTCTCTTACCTGCTTTGTATTTCTCAGTGCATCTCCACTGGAGTTATAACATGGTACTTACCTGGTGTTCAGTAGCTCACAACTTTTCTTGTTATTTAAACACTTCAACATTTCCATGCTCTGTAGGTAAACAGTACTCTGGTCGTATGTAGGGACTACCTCTGAAGTTAGTTGTGTTCAAAAAAAAAAAAACCAACAAAACAACTTATTGCAGGGCTGGATTTTTGGCCTTTGGGATATATTAGCAGTTTGATCTTGGCATAGTAAATGTTAATTGTAATAGGAATGAAATTTCTTGTATTCTGACCCAAGAAAGTAATGCTTTGGGGCTGTAATTCTGGCATCATGCAGCAGAGCTTAAAGGAAGAGACTTGCTGTACCTGGAAATAATAATAACTGCTGCTTTCACACCTCTGTTAGTGGTGGTGTTTTTTGATTTTGTTATGGTCTGGGTTTTTTGGGGTTTTTTTTTAATGTTAAGGCATCTCTGGCCTGTTGGTGGGTTTTTAGGGGCAGCGGAGAGAAAACAGTGCAAGACAGTGACCTGCAGTGACTGCAGGGCTCTTCTCGGGGGCATCAGGACATGGTGCTTCCTGATCTGCCTCTTCCACCCACTGGTGGGGCCTTTGTGGTGGGTGGTGATGAGGCCAACATCTGCTCCCTTGTGCTGGGGAAGGGAGAGAGCAAACTGGAAAGGAATGAGAACAGCCGTGGAAAGAAAAGAAAGGTAACTGTTTTAACATTGTCTGCATAGTTTTTTTTATTTTTTGAAAGGCACGTTTTCATCAGGCTTCTGTGTGGGGTATTAGAGGGTGACAAAGAGTTGATTTAAATGCAGACTTGCCTCTAGGCAGCGGTTGTGGGTGTCCTTCAGGTGGATGGGTGTGAATGGCTTTGGCAAATCTCCAGCATAGTTTTACTGCTCTGTCCAGCTGATTGTGCTCAGGTTACAGGTGTCAGTCGGATGCGCATATTGTGTGTGTAACTATGCACTGCATTTGAGACAATTAGTTAGATATACATACGCCCTTTAAAGCCTAGAGTTGAAAAATGTGTAAAAACAATTAAAAAAAAAAAAAGAGGCAAAAGTCTCATTTACAAGAAGAACGCAAGCTGGAAATGGACCCAGAAAAAGGGGGTTTGCATCTGAAAGTGCATCTGCATTTTAAAAGCACCATCAAAGGCAGCACCTCTCGTTCCTGTCCTCATGAATGGGTGTTTTTGTTGCAGAAAGCCTGTGTGTGGTGGCACGGTGGTGGCACGGTGGTGGCACGGTGGTGGCACTGAGGCTTCACGGAGGCTGCAGCAGGACTGGGGGAGTGAGGGTCTGCAGCCCCTGCCTGGTGCTCCTTCACCTTCCCGTTCCTGAGCTCCTGCTCAGCGATAAGTTATTGCGTGGCTTTTGATGACTGAGTGAGAAGAATTTCAGCAATGTGGTCTGCAACGTCATTACCTGGTTTTGTTCATGTAACGGAGGAGTTTATCCTTTTGTATTTTCTTTAACCACATGAGGAAAACCCATAAAACTCAAACCGAAGTGGAATATACTTTTTATTAGAGAGGTCTGTTAGGTTTTAGTTGCTAGGATGTTGAACTGTGAATTGCAAGAGACGTGCCTCTGGAAGGGTGTTGAGCAGGACAGAGAAGTGAAGTGAGAAGGTGCGTGTTTGTGTTATGAGAGCTTTAACAAGGAACATATTGCTGATGCTTATTGGCAAGAATAATACCTGCGGCACTTCTTAGAGCTCTTAAAATCCTGAACCCACCCAGGACGTGTTGTTTGGTGGTGGTAAACAGGCAGGACACCCCATAGCTGGGCACGGGGACTCCTGTATCCTGTGAAAACCTATTGTACCCCGTCTTGGCTTAATTAGTCACACCACCGGTAAGCTCCTGAATCCTCTCGTTGGCAGAGGTCCTGCTGGTAGCACGCTGCCAGAGAGTGTGCATACTTAGCAAACAACACGGGATCTGCTCTTCAATAGCGAGGCAGAAATGACATTAAGCAGCGTAAGGTTTTTTTTGTGTTGAAAGATTTTGACATTCTTGTGATCGCTGCGCATCCCCGGGAAGCAGAATGGGTTCAGGCATCTGTTTCTGCAGTCGATACTCGTGAGTGGGTTTTAGAGACAGGCAAAAACTGTGTCTATCTGTCTCCTGGAGGGTGGATGACTACCATTGTGCTCCCTGTCTCCTGCTCTGTAGTTTGAGGCAGAGCAATGGCAGTTGTGCTCATACAAAGTAAAAATTAGGACATAAGGGGTTTTTTCTGTTTGTATATGCTTTTGCTTTCAAATACTTTATGTTGAAGAAGTTTTTTCCTGAGCACATATGAGACGCGGGGAAGATATTACCTTGTACATACTAACTTCTTTTTTTTTCAATTGATAAATGCTTAATTTGTTTTTCTCATCACCTTTTTCCAGTGAGGAATATTTCATTGTCTCTTACTACTACTTTTTCTGTACCTTGCAACCTTTGAAATTAACAGATTGGTGTTAGTGAGGTAATGGGGGCTGGTAGTGACTCCAAATATTTACCTGCTCAAATGTGTGAAGTTTAAGTGCAGTCATTTACCAGAGGTTGTGTTCTTTACTGAAAAAAAAAAAAAACAAACCCAAAACTAACAAAACCCCCTTCAAATCCCAGTTTATTGTTTTGTTCTTTCAGAAGGATGGGGAGTACCATTGTGTTCTTTGAAGGTGTAGGAGCCATTAAGTAAAATCAGGACGTGCTTTTTAATGTAAATGTCTCTGGTGGCCAGATGTAATCTGCACACAGGGGGGAAGCAAATATCTTTAAAAGCATCTGGAGCTTTAGTGATTTCTTGTGTTCTGGTTTTTCCCCAAAGATCCGAGCCAAGAAGAAACCTACTCCAGTGAAGTATGAAGTTGGGGATCTTGTTTGGGCCAAGTTCAACAGACGCCCATGGTGGCCATGCACAATTTGTCATGACCCAGTGCTGGACTGTCACTCTAAAATGAAAGGTACTGTATCTACCCAGACCACAAAGTGGAGGTGTTACATATGGCAGGGTGCTTCAGTTTTTAATTAATTTAAAAAACATTTCTGGCCCTTGAAAGGTACGAAGAAATGGACTCTACAGTGAAAGACTTGGACCCATAAAGTAGACTTAGATCAGGGAGGTGACAGGAGGAAGATAGGGCTGAGGTTGATGAAAGTGGTGCAGGTAGCTGTTGGATGTGTAGGCTTTCCTTCCCGGAGTATGGGAAAGATGAATGCTGGGCTGAACTCAGGGCAGTGCAGAAAAAAGAACAGCCCCTTGAGAAAAGGATGCAAAGAAAGAGTAGAGAAAAAGGAGGTGGGTGAGGGAGATGAGGACAGAGACGTGCAACAGATGGGCAAGCAGAGCTGGGAAGCCTGGAGTGTGCAAGGACACAGAGGGTTGGTCAGGCTTGGAGAACAGGAGGCTGGAGAGGCTGAGAAGCGGGGTGGGGGGTAATGTGGTATAGCTGCTGAATGCCTGAAGGTGTGGTGAAAACGTGTGAGAGGAAGTGAGATTTTTTGTTTGGCACGGGGAAGCAAGGGGCTGTTTATGGGGAAATATCAGAAAAACGTGGAGATGGAGGCACGTATGTGAAAGTTTAGGGCATAGCATGTCAGAGAGACTAAGCCTTCTTAGTCTGATGGGGAAATGACAGAGCTCTGCATGCAGGAACACAGGGGAGGATCAGGAAAAAGAGTCCTACAGACTTGAGGCAGGGAATGTAGGTGAGTGATCGAGAGAACAGGCGGGAAGTGATTGATTTGGAATTGCAGCTTATTTGAAAGGCTCTCACAGTGCTTTTAGGATAATACTGGCTGCCATGGGGAGAGTGCTACAAATGGAAAAGCTTGTTTATTTGTTCCTGGTTTCCCCTTCTAATTCTTTTTGTTCTGTAGGCAACTGGAAACCCCTTGAACTGGTGTTCTCTGCCACTGACAGCTCTGTAGACTGGTGAGGTTGCCACTCACTGATGTATTTCTCTCCAGTTTTTGTGGCCCTTACCAGCCTAAGAACCAAGCCCTGAGAGCAATTAGACTTTTTTTTTTTTTTTTTTCCCCAAGCAGTCATCAACTGGGAGCCCTCTGTTATTTTTCTAGAGACATGAAGTACCTTTTCCTACATTGTGCTCACGTCATCCCCAAGTCTGGTTGCTGTAGTTGTTTTCCGTGCTATTTCTCTACCTTTCCCTTCATTCTTTAGGAAGCATTCATCCTGATTCTAGATAATACTGAGTGTGCTGTTTTAAATAGTCCCTTTTGAGATCTCAAATTCCTATCAAAGATGTTGCCAGAAGATATGCCAGACGTATATTCTCCTCTCGCATCCTCCCTTATGAAATTTTGGACAGGATTTAATGTATATAGCTGTCCAATAATCTCCTCTCAGCCTGTATGTGATGATTTCTAATAAAAGAATTCTGCAGGGAGGAAACATGCTATTAACAAATTCCAGCAAGGTCTGATCTCCAGCTACGTGATAGACTCTCCCTCCCATCGTGTTTTATCCATGTTCAAACCAATAGAGCTCTGGGGAAAATTTCATTTTCCAGTTGTAGCTCTATGTAACCTGCTCATCTCCCCTCCCCGACGCCGAGGTGGCAGAGTGGGTGGATCTGAACTCTGGTGTTTTTGGGCAGGGGAAGCTGCCAGGTCTCTCTGTGCACTGTAGGAAGCACAGTCCTCCTGCCTTGGCTCTCCTGTTGCCAAGGGAACAAGCCCTTCAAAACAAGACAGGTCGCTTCAAACTCATCACTTGCGCAAAACCCTCTTCTCTTGGGTTTGAGGCAGGATGTTCTGTTTAAAGCAGTTTTCCTTTTCTTGGCAAGGAGATTGACTTGAAGATTTTTGGAGCTGGAAGATTGAGGCTCAGTGGCTTGAGTCCCAACGCTGTGAATGGGATGGATAAAGTCTGTCATCTTTGCCCTTGGTTTGATGTTGCCCTGGTCACCTGGGACTGCCTCTCAGGGGTCTTGATCAGAATCTCAATGTCGGCAGCTCTAAAGGCTGGGCTGCTGCACTGTGCTGGCACTCATGGAAGAAGCAGCACAAACCAAAGGGGCTCTGACATCTAGGCTACGTGTTCAGAGGGTGAAGGTGTTCCCAGGGGAACGTGAAGCACACATTTCAGCGAAATGCAGGGGGAAGTTTATATCCCTTGTTCAAGCCTTGTTTACTCTGTTCTAATGCCTGTAACCTGTCCTTTTTCACCAGCACACCCAGTACTGGCTTAGTTCTTAATTGTACCATGTCTGTTCAGCATTCTTACACAGAAAGCACCTTCGTAAAATCTTTGTTTGTGCCCTTTTGACTGAGTTTCTTTTGCTCAGCACCTTTGTGCCCAAAGTATGGAGATACTCATTACAACTAACACTTTGTCATGTTGGACCAGTCCTTGTAGAATGTCCGTGTCTACTTACTTAAATGCTGCTGTTAATGTTTTATGTCCTGAATAAGAGTTTGTTTGGTAACAAAGCATTGAACAAGATGGGTTATATCTAGTGGGGGAGATTTGACTTGTGTGAGTAAATCCTACCCAGAAGGATGCCGTTTCTGGGTGTTGCTGGCATGCTTGCCTTTTCCCAACAGTTAAGTGAAGTGGACTGTTTAATCATTAATCAGGGAGTAGCAAAAAAGAAATGTCCAGCCTACTATGTTGTGTTTCTCAGGGAAAGAAATATTTGGATAGTTTTGCAATTATTTTTTTGTATAGCCAAACTGTAGTCTTTGCTCTAGGGAGATGATCCATCTGTTAATCAGTTCTTTGTAAGAAAGAAACCCGTAATTTAGAAATAGACAGTAGCAACACAGAACATAGACAGCAGAGCTTGAAGGAGTCTCTCTTAGTTCTGACTAGAAATCCTCAGAACTAGCATTCATGTGGGCATGTTATTAAGGAAGAAGTACTGGCAAATTGTTACCACTTCCTGTGATTCTTTTTGCGTGTCTTTATTTTGTTATATGTGAGGGGTTAATTCTGTTAAATTTCTCAAAATAGTTTCCAATCGGAGACCGTACCGAGAGTATTATGTGGATGCCTTAGGAGAACCTTCAGAGAAAACCTGGGTTGCTGGGAAAGCTATTGTCCTCTTTGAAGGAAGACATCAGTTTGAAGAGCTGCCTGTTCTTCGGAGAAGAGGAAAGCAAAAGGAAAAAGGCTACAAACATAAGGTGAAAGAACTGTTTTCTCTTAATGTGTTTTTGATTCTTTGAATCTGCACAGTACAAAGTATTCCTTTATGCCTGGAATTGCACTTTGACAGCTTTCTTCTGTGACAGTGAGTGCAGCAACACTGCCAGGGAAGTGGTTCTTTGCATCCTTACAATGAGCATAGTTTATAAGCTGCCAGGAGTTTCTAGGCTTCCTTTTATGTCGGGGTGTGGTTTGCTGCTTTTATTGCCCCAGACAGCTCTGAGAGGCAGAGGAGTCAGGTCTGTCAGCAGCGAAAGCCTCTCCTGATGTGTATTACAGCGTGCTTCTAAATAACTTCCTTCGCTCTCTGGCAGCCTCTTTTGGCTGATCTGAAGCAGAGGTGGAGTTGCACGCTTCACTAGATCACTGAGTGAGATAAAGCAGTGGGGTTTTTAGCCCTGCTTCAGTAATTCTCTTTATAGAAACCTGTTAGGACTTATAATTTGACTTGGGAAACGCTTTGTCAGTGAGCCTGTGGGAATGAGTTTTGTGGCTCATCGCATCATCTCCATTTCCAAACATAGCAGTTTGGAGCAATTGTAGCCAGTATAATGTAATGTGACACAGGGGTATGGCCTACATCTTAAGGAAGGTGACTGAAGAAATTAACTTTTTAGAATTGCTGAATTAGAGAAGTGCAGAGGCCACCGCGTTGCTGTAGGACAGCAGATAGTAATACTAGGCAATGGTGTCTGGTTTTTCTTACCTTTTTACCAAAAAGTTTATTACCAGTTATGTACTTAACCTATGTTAGTGCAAAACCATCAGATTAAATGTGCTCTTGCAGATATGAGTCCCCAGGTGTAATGCTTCATTTGGTTTTTCTTTTCCAAGTCCTGTTTGTTATAATCTCGAAGGACTTCTTTCCTTGTGTGCCCAGCCCCTAACAACTAGTTACATGCTCCTGAGTAACTTCTTATGCTGGAAGTGCTGTGCAGCTAGAATCTCATCCTGTATGTAAATGGTGGTGCCAGTGTGGCTGCAGTAGAGGGAATCAAGTGGTTTTTGCTCGCATAAATGTTTAGATTTGCATCCCTGGAAGCCAACACCTGATGCAAAGCTGAGAGTTTTTGGCTGGTTTGCTATCAGGCTCCACACAAATAATTTGTTTTTTAATCTGCTGCGATTTTGTTGGTGTGGTTTTCTTTTTAAAGGAAAAGTGTCAGAAATTTGAGTTGTTCCTCCTGCCTTGGAATTGATTTTGATTTTAGGTGCAGTTGTGAAGCCTTTGATTTGCTGTTATGCAGATAAAAACTACACATGCAGATAAGAAACAAGTTTCTTGCTGGTTTTAGATGTTAGCAGAGGTTCCTGTCCAGTATGCACTTTTTGTTTTATGCTAAAGGTACAGGGTTAAAGCTGGGAGACTTCTCAGTAATGGATGTCTTGTATTTGATGGAGTACATTTTAGATGGGTGTGTGAATCTCATGTTTGTACCAAGGTAAGGTGGTGGAGAGGGAAGATTGAATTGTGCTCTGAGTTCAAAGGGATGCAGGGAGAATCAAGAATGAGCAAAACAAACGTGTCTGCTCAAATATTTTGAGGAAAACGATGCTGCGTTGGCCTTGAGAGACTTGTTGGCTGTTGCTTTGCATTTCTGTGCCAGGGGTCCATACCATATGCATTCCCTTTTACAGGCTGTTGTGTTCAGGGTGTCGTGGGATGCCAGGACATCTGGTTCCTGGGGGACCTGTGCTTACAGGGACCTTTTTTGCTGTTTTGGAAATGCATGGGGATTTTTCTTATGCTCAGCAGGAGCGCAGGGTACTTACCCAGGGGCAGTGTTTTCTGTGTCCACTAGGCACAATCTCTGGGAATCCATGTGATTGTCTTAAAATAGGCAAAATGCAAGATTGTCGTGCTGTTCTGTGCCTTATGCCCCTGGATCTCACGTTTGTCTTGTTGCTTACCCACTTTTTTCTTTCTTTTTTCTTTTTTTTTTGTCTCCCCCAACTTCAAGGTTCCTCAAAGATTTATGGCTAAATGGGAAGTCAGTGTTGGACAGGCAGAAGACATTCTTCTTGGGGGGCCAGAGGATCAAAAGTGCAGCCAGAACTCCAGCGAGCTGGACAGCGAGAAGGAAGTACAGTCGGAATACTATGCCAATGGCCCTGGAGCAGAAAGGGACAGGCAACTGAACGGCTGTTTTAAATCCTTGATGTTTGACTCCAGACACCCGGCCAGTGAAAAAGGAAAATTGCACATTAAGCCACATATGAAAAAAAGCTCTGACAGCAGAAAAAGGACTAGAGTAAAAAAGAGTGGCGCAAGAGGGGAAGCGTCTAGGGGAGAAATCAAAGAAAAAACGCCAGAGAGCATAGTTAGAAACATGATTGTTGGGGACCTACCAGATAAACACGCATCTCATGAACTTCGCCGGATTGCCAACAGCTTAACAGCATCCAACAGCACCAGGGAAAACCATTTGCTTTCCTCCTTTGGAGAAAGACGTTTTGAAAAGACACCTTTGAAACCAGACTATGAGAATCGTAAAAGCGATGCTCTGAAGAACACTCTCCAAGGGGATTTGTTTTCCAGCGCATCTTTAGAGAGAGAGAAGAGCTCCCTGGGCATTTTGTGCAGTTCCAAATTACAAATACACTATTCTGCATCTGATGCTGGTATTGAGAAAAAGCAAACTGAATCAGACTCATCCTCTTCCCTCTCAGATGGTGGGAACAGTGATGTAGATACCATGGACCAAAGTTCAGAGAGAGCCTCTAGTGCTCTTGAAGTTAGTGATTCTTCAGATAAAGTGGAGAAGGAGTTTCCTATGACGTCAAGTGGAAACATTAAGCTTTCCATGTATCTTTCTCCGAAGAGCAACAGAAGGGCCAGGAAGAAGTCGTACAGAGATCGCAAATCTCTGGGAGGTTCAGTAGCCAGCAGACTTGATGCTGAATTTGCAGATGGGGAGCTTGAAGTAGGCTTCTCTGATGCTGAGATGTCATTGACAGCTCTTGAGTGCTCTTCAGATGTGAGAAATGACAATCTTTCCTTAGCAAACAAGCACACTACTCCCCAAAGTGTTTCCAAGGACGGCCCCTGGCCTGCTGTTGCAAATCAAGCGATCTTAAAACCGAAACCCATGAAATTGCCCCGAATCAGGAGTATAAAATGCAAACATAAAGAAAAAGTTGCTGGATTGGAGCCTCCTCTTGCAGAAGAGGAGGGTGGTCTGAATCGCTGCTCTTCTGATACCAAAGGTTTCTCTGGCCTTCAGAGAGATTCTCTTCAGAGAAGCGGAAAAGTTGATGGTCAGAAACTGTTAAACAACATGCATGAGAAAACCAGGGACTCTGCTGAAATAGAAACGGCTGTGGTGAAACATGTCTTGTCAGAGCTGAAGGAACTGTCTTATCGGTCCATGAATGATGATGCTAGTGACTCTGGCACCCCAAAGGCCACAGTACCTTTACTTTTCTCTTCCGCCTCTGGCCGTTTGCCTATTGAGCCAGATTACAAATTCAGCACCTTGTTAATGATGTTGAAGGATATGCATGACAGTAAGACAAAAGAGCAGCAACTGATGACTGGTCAAAATATAGTCCCGTTTCGAAATACCAGCACAGCTGATGGTTCTGGAAGCAATTCTGCAAGCGGTCTGAAGTCCTTGTCTATCGTAGGTCCCCCATATAAACTAGAAAAAAATGGAGATTGTGTCCAGGAAACAGTAAATCCAAACTCTGCTATAAGCAACTCCTCATTTTCACGCAATCCTCCAACCAAGTTGACGGGGATTGGTACTAGTAAAAGGGAGCCTGCGAGTGCTGCTGTTTCTGGGACAAATGGCACAAATTGCGTGCCCAAACGCAACTGTTCAAAATCTAAGCAGTCTTCAAAGCTTGGAGATAAAACAGTTTCAAACAGAAAGGACTTAAAACCAGGAGGGCCAAGTAAGTTGCTAAGTCGGTTATCCCGAGATTCAGGAGAACATGCATTCCGCGTTCACGGTTCGGTTACCAGTCCTCTAGGTAATGAGGCGGAAGATACTGAGAGGAAAGAGTCTATTGATTTAACAGAACATTCAACTGATGAAGACTCTGCCTGTTTATCTGATGACAATTTAGATCGTATTGGAAGGAGACCTGAAGCTGGTAGAAATATTGAGAGCTGCACTTCCGCTGAAAATGGGGAGAGTCCAGACTTGGATTCAGAGGCAAATAGTGAGAGCTCTCTTGGTGATGAGTCTAATGATATAAATCACGTAGCACCCAAAAAGCGGTGGCAGCGTTTTAACCAAAGCAGTGCTAGATCTAATAAGCACATCAGTAGATCTAGGGATCAAGGAAACTTGGAGAGTGCCTTTGGCCTGAATTCTCGTGGCTTTTCACTGAAGGGAAATGAGTGCTTGGGACGTAGGCATTCCCCGCATTCAAAGGTGCTTGAGGGAGACCTGACAGATCAGGACTGTGAGAATCATTTAGACTTAGTTGAGAAACGTTTGAATGTGTGTGGTAAGCCAAACAACAGTGTGATGGACTCAGAAACAGAGCTTGGCAACTTTGCTCCCCAGTCTGAATTCTCTGCACAAGGTAAGGGAGCTGGACTTGCGCCAGAGTGTGTATTTATATACATTTTATACTTTTTCATTTAAAGCATGAGTTGGGGCTGTTTAACAACATGGAGGTGTATACATCTGAGCTGAAGAAAGTGTGATACCTCTTGGGTTCTCTGTAAGCACAGAGAACAAAGAAGGCAGAGAAATTGTGGGATTTCGCTTGGCTTTTTGGTCAGAAAGTTTAAATATTACAAATCATTAGTTCCTCCACAATTAAAGGTAAAATGAGCATCCTTCTGAGTTTAGGATTTCTTTTTTAAATTTATATCTTCATAATGTGTTGCTTAGAGCCACGTGCTTGATGTTAGCTGGAAAGATCAGCCTAGAAAGTTGTGGGAAACTGAGCCTCAATGGCTGCTATTTTTTTTTTTTCCTGTTGCTGTTTTACATAGGGTTTGTCTTCAGTTTTTTCTGTAGGATTTCAGCAAGACAATGTGTTTGGGGTGTTTTTTGCGTTTTAGTGTGGAATTTTATTAGCTGCTAATAACGAATTGGGGAACCCCACAGATTCCCTAATTTATGTCTCTGGTGCGGCTGCCTGAGGGGTGAAGGGGAGAAGAGAGGAAGGGGAAACTGCCAGGGAGGCTGGGCTGGGTCTGGAAGATGGCAGGCAGAAGTAAGACAGCATCTCTGGAAGGGAAATGATAAAGGAAAAAGGAGTCTTCCTTCCTTGGAGCTTCTGAGGACCACAAGGCTGGACAGCCCTGCCTCTTTCAAAGAGATGGGGATCTTTGGTTAAAGCCAAAAAAAAAAAAAGTGTATGTGTGGAGGGAATAGGTCCGGCAGAACCACGTTCAACTTATGCCATCCTCAGGCTTCTGCAAAAAATCTGGGGAAGCAAACCTTACTGAACAACAACAAAATGATTTTTTTTTTTAGCATAGATTTCACCAAACTAAATCGCTCCAGTCAATAATTGCAATATCATAATTTAATATAACTTGACAGAATTTTGAACCTCTCTGCATTTTTTCACTTGTGTGTTCCCTCATGCACGTCGTGGTATGTGTATTTTGCTTTTAGTGGTTGCTGGAGGTTGCCTGCACCTCTGTTGGAGTGTGGAAAAGGCAGCTCCTGGCACAGTGGTCATAGGAGCTGCCCAAGGCAAGTCACAGCAGGCAGAGAAAACGAGCCCAGAGGGTGTAATGCACGGGGTGAAAGTTCTGGTTTGAAACCATGACAAGCTTAATCATTCACTGACTCCTCTGGCTGTAGCTGTGTGGGTTTGAGGACTTAAGCCTTCACAGAGCAGGCGAGAGGATGCACGTTGTTCTGGGGCTGTCGAGGCTCTGCCGCAGGAGTGTCACAGCCTGACAAAGGGAGTAAGTTCCTCCTTTGCACTAAGATGCAGCCAGGTTCTCACGGCTTCATGATGATTTTTGCAATTGAAGCATCCCTGTATGTTGCTATGTGAGATGAAGATGCAAGTTTACAGAGAGAGCTAGAGAAGAGCTGCCAAGAGGTAGTAATGTGGAGAGGAGAGGAGCGCAGAGCAGTCCTGGTGCTGCACGCAAGGATGCAGCGAGGGCCTGGTTTGCTTGTAAAAGTGACAGATCAGCAACCTCAGTGTAGTCTAATTCCCCTGCCCTAAACAGCACGTGAGCCTTGAAGCACACCTGAAGCTTAGCAATACGAATGTGGCGACAGGGAGGCGCTCTGTGTATGAGGAGGAGCTGTCTGGCTGCTGTAGCACCCCCAGTGTGCTGACAGGAGTGAGTAAACCTCTAAAGCCATCAAAAGCCCATTTTGTAAATCAGCCTTCCATTTATATCAGGGAAAGGCAATTGCATAGAAAGTGGAATGATGCTGGAAGTTACACTAACTGCAGTTTACAGAAGAGAAGGAGTTGCCTGTGGTGGCCGGTGCTTCGAGAAGATGTGGCTAATCCTTGTCCGCAGCAGGCAGAGTATCAGTGTAGGAGATCACAACAGATTAGTCACAATTGTGTAATTTCCACTAAACTTTATGTAAAAGTCTTCATCATAGTTGAATGGCAACATTTGGCATATTTTTGCTACAAACTTTGTGGTGTGAGTTAAAGCAAATGAGGCAGAAGTGAAGATTGGTGGAATTTGCTGACTTAAAACGCTTTTATAATTAATAGTTTCATCAGGTACGTGATTTACCACTGCCAGTCAGGCTGCATGTGGGATTCTTGTATGGGATTTGCTTTGGGGGAGAAAATAATAATGCAGTTAAACCAGGCCTTCTGGCACAGTGCTGTGCTCTGCTGTGTGGCTTTGGGGCTCTAAATAGTTGCCCAGTGAGGATACTCAGCCTATAACTGGTTATGTGCTGAAATGTGTATTTCACCCAGACACCTGTGCAGAACGTTAATAGAGGCTGAAAATAGCTGTGTTGGAGAAAGTTGTTCCTTTCTTCTCTTTTGGCCAAGTTTGACATTTTCGTGCTTGTTTAACCACAAAGCCACAATAAAGTGTAGCAATCTTGTCCAACATCCCTGTTCTGAAGTGCTGCACTGGAATGCTTTGTTATAAAATGTTTCCGTTTTAAAGAAGAAAAAGCCACCTCCTACACAATGAAAAGAAGCAAAGAGGATATTTACTGTTTGTTCCTAAACTTCCAAGAGACCACAAATGTTTTTTGTGTCTGGGAGAAATTTTTCAATGATATTATTTAAGAATTTTGAAAACTAATAAAGGGGGAAATTCAGCAGTATTCTGGGAAGTGAGAAAAAGACATAAACTTGCATCATCTTGCTTTTGTAGCTTGCTGAGCAGAGATGATGTAGAGCATCAGGGCTCTTTTTTGGGGTGGTATAGCTTGGGTGGATAGGTTTGTATCAAGGAAATACCTGTTACTGGGTTTCCCTTGAGATGGTGCAGCGTTGTGCAAACAAAAGACATCTGAGCCCTGAAGAGCCTGCAGTCGCTGGCGAGGAATGTTCACTCTGTGGTCTCATTGTGGAATCTATTGTCGGGAAGCAAAGGCAATAAATGGGCTTGCAGTAGCAGATGGGGAATACAAAGCTCTTGTGATATATACAAAAATATACCAGGGAGGAGGGGAAGGGAAAGAATTAGGCTTATCTGTTACTAGTGAAACTAGTGACTGAACCGTGTTACAGGAAAACAGTATTTTTCCGTGCCCTTGCATTAAAACTGAAGGAGTTTGGATTAAAGCAAAAGTAGCATGATGAGTCTGAGTTGCTAATGGACTTGGGTTTGGGTAAAAGTACTGCAAGAAGGTTAGATGTACTTTGGCTAAGAAAGGAGCCTCTCAGTCAGGTATCTAGTGGTTTTTGATTTCTTATCTGAACTGATTTCTCATCTGAACATGCCACCTGCCATGTCAGGGTTGTGGAAAATAGGAAGCTCAAAAAATTATAAGGCTGTATCAAAGAGAAAGAAGTGTCAGGGCTCTTTCCACACGGAGCCTCTGGAAGAGAAGGCAGGAAAAGCTGTTGTCTACAAATCATGAGGAGAATTTTGTCTTGTGATCGTCTCAGAAACACAGTCTTGAAGCTGCTTTCCTTTTTCTTAGTACATTCAGAGAGGAAACGCCTTAGAAAGCCAAGTAAACGGCTTCTGGAATATGCAGAAGAATATGATCACTTATTTGCACCCAAGAAAAAATCAAAGAAGGGCCAGGAGCAATTGCAAAAGGTGGGTGAAGGCTAATGTGCTCTTTGTGGTTGTTACTCTGGGGCTCTGGTCTGTGTGCTTTTGATGTGTTGTTGCTGTCTGAATGTTGTTGCTGTGTGGTGCTGTGCAGGATGAATATTTTCACCAACATGTTTCGCTGTGTTAGGTGAATTCTGTGGTGAGGTCTGAATTTGAAGGAGGTCTTCCTGCACAATGCAGTCCTGAGGGAGACACCCAGCGGGGACAGAGTTCTTTGGTTTCAACTCCACCTTCAACCAAAGAGTCCCCTCCCGTCCTTGAAGCAGAGTGCTCCTTTTCAGAACTAGGATCCCATCCCACTGATCAACTTCTAGAAGAACCTTCAGACTTTCCAGAGCTGGTGCTGTCTTCCTCGGATGTCTCTGAAGTTTCTGCTTCTCCAGATGCAGAAGAGAGATTCTTGAAATCAGGTGAGAAGTTGTGTGATTTTGCTGCTGTAAGTGAACGTGTTCAGTGGAAATTGTTGCTTCGGTCAGAGTGAAAAGGTTGGTAGTTGTCGATCTGTTAGTTTGTTTTTGCTTTGCTTCATTCAGTGACCACCAGGGTGCTGGAAGGGGTCAGAGGGCAGATGCAGTGGGTGATCCAGTGAGCTGGATGATTACACTTATGCTTTTAGCTTTCTATGGTGTATGATGGTCTCCTTAGGTCCTGGCACAGAACACCCCTTGGTCCGAATGAAGAAAGTCACAACTCCTCCTGTGAGCCCTTGCCATCTCTGCTTGCAAACAGTGGCATTCCTTTAGCTTGAAGGTCTCTTGCTGCTGTTACAACCCTTTGGGTGAATTTTGCTGTGCTGAGGTTGATACACAAAGCCTAATCTGCATAGCTCATGGGGTGACCTTTTGCTCTCCTCATGAGCTCAGGGAAATTTTAACGCAGAAATCCCTCTGATTTTTTTTTTTTTTTCCTTGGGAGGTTCTAAGCATCTATAGAAGTTGTCAGAGGTTTATACGAGCAGCAAGCCAGGGTCTTAACTTTCAGTAAGGCACAGTATACAAAGAATGAGTGTGGTCTGACAGGCTTTCTCCCTTTCCAACAGTCAGTATTAGGATCTACTTTGCAGTACGTTCATTCTCTGGTAGCGTCTAAAGACATGCTATAGAATCATAGAATCATGTCCAGGGTTAAAGCCCTGGTGGTCTGGCTGTGCTAACTTGGAGGGAACACTGTCCTGCTCAAAAGGGCCTCTGGTCAAAAAAAATTAAACCGAGCAGGCAGAGAAGTATGGTCACTGGGAGGTCAGTTAGTCTGTTACGTTTGAGGGTAGAAGGATTGCCTTTGGGGGCTTGTGGATGTCAGATGGAAATGGAAAGTTGGAGAGGATTAAAGGAGGAAAAACTGGGGATGGGAACCTGAGGTTGGAGATGCAGGAAAATGGTAGATGGTGCAGCAGTGGGAGCAAACATCCAGTATGCAGAGGTTGCAAAGCTTCGTCTCCTCCTGAGAAATCTCACCTTTTGCTGAAGTAGTCAGCAAGAATCCAAGCTGTGGGCAAAGGCTTACCTTGAGAACGATGCTGTGTTGTCCCTTCATGAAGCTTCTGATGCATAAGCACACATGCAGAGGTGTGTCACAGAGAGGACACAGCCAAGGCTGATAAAGCAAGCAGATGAACGGGGTGGGATGGGTAGCAGGCTGTTCTGTGGAGTCTTGCACTCAAAGCATCATCATTTCCTGGTGGTTAAGTTTATACTATTTCCAAAATAAGTGTGGATGAGTCCAGGTCTACTAACTTGTTACTTACTGAGTGGCAGCAAAAAGCTTGAGTAGGAAATGGTGCAGGTTACAGCTAGTTGGGGGTGTCTTTTCCCAGGTAGTTTTAACCAGGAGTGTGTCCTTTACCCTGTTTACTATGCGCAGCGTGAATGCTGGTGTGACTGGTGTGGGAGTGGAAGCAGGGCTGTATTTGTCAGTGGTAGGAATGGCTTACGCAGATCAAAGCGGTTGGGAAATTAATGATCTGAATCACACCACCAAGATGTGTTACCTCCTGGCATTAACTTCATAGTCTGCCTTCTGTGGGTGGATTTTTACATTAAATATTGAGGTATGCCTGAAGGTCATGGCGGACTGAGGTCCGTTTTTGTGGAAGTTGTACAGAAACAGGTAATTGGCATCTCTGCCCAAGGAGCTTATGATCCCAAAGATGGGGTGAGGCAATATGATTGTTTTGTACTGTTAGCTGGTGTTTTCTTAACGGTGGTCTTAGTCTGGCTGAAGAAAATAAACCCCCTGTTTATCTAATGTGAAGAGTTTCATTGCAGGAAACTTCGAAAGCAAGCGTCAGAGGAAGCCCACTAAAAAGCTCTTGGAATCCAATGATTTGGACACTGCCTTTATGCCAAAGAAGGAGGAGTGGACTCCCCCAAAGAAGGTACTTTTCCTTCCAGCTCTTTTGAAAGCCAGATAGAAAACGAGTCCAGACAGCAGACTCTGCTGAATGAGACACACAGTGCAATGGGATGTGGGTTTTTTTTTGTTGGCTGTGGCTCAGGAGTGAAGGTCCACCCTTCCCAAAGGTGCTGGTTTCTGTGTTATGATGAAGAAATCTGCTGAATACAGATGTGTTCCCCACCCCTCCCGGCTTGTAATGGGGATTGGGTGGTTTTGGCTGGAAAAATCTTACCGCTTCATTGATTTATACGGAAAAGGGAGTCATCTGGATGCTGGCTGGGAAGGCATGAGCAGAAATATTCTGCTCAGAGGCTCTCTGTCACCATGATGCTGCAGTGTAGCTTGAGCTTGAACCTAAGGCTTTCTCCTTTTCTGTCAGATTTCCTCTGAGCAGCGTTTCCTTTGTTACCTTCCCAAGTAGGCTAGTGAATGGTATGTAAGTGCAGAGCTTTTAGCAGGATGGAGGCTTGAGTTGTACCACATGTAGGATGCAGCGCTTGGTGCGGAATCTTAAATGAAAAGATGGTCTTCTCTGTTAAAAACTCAATATTAAATGACACGGTTTGGAAAAAAGCAACTTGTAAAGAATTTTCAAGTGATGTACTTGCACAAGACTCATTGGCACTGTTTCTAAGGTTGATTAATAATAGTTTTCCTCTTTGCCTTTTCCTCTCTGTGTGGCACAGTCTTAATACAGTTATCATGGTTGCAGTGATGCAGAGGGTAGTGTATTTCAGTCTTAAGTTCCATAAAGCCAGGAGAGAGTCTCTCTTCCCAGCAGCTTACAGGGTGTTAGCAGCCTTTCTGGGAGAGCTCAGGAAACAGCGGATGATGCTGGTGAGCACAAGACACGGCAGACTCAGCGTTCCCCCCCTGCCTAGAGACTCAATTTTCCATGTGGGATCTGTCACGCTCACAAAAAAAATGTTGTTATATAGAATCTCTAATCACTGATGAATTCATGACCTGAACTGTAAGTTAGACATTGCAGTCATTTGTAAAGGCTCTGAGAGGCTGAGGAATGTGCATCTCTCTGATTTGCATCTGGTGACTTGACTCTGTTGTGTATTTGTAGGGCACTGGCCCTTCGGAGAGCGATAGCTCTGAGCTCTATTCACCAGCCCACTTCCCGGACCTGGGAGAAGGTAAGTGAAGACAGGGCTGTTGGGGGTAGACTGTTGGTGACATTTGGATCAGTGCCTGTGGCTTTGTGTGTCTTGGGCTCTCAGAGCATGCTTGCCTCAGCCGAGGCAGTTTAGCAGCAGAAATAGGTACCAAACTTGTTTACCCAAGGTACTGTTATGTTGCTGATTTCCCTATGTAAAGTGGAGATGGTGTGCTCATATTTCCATGAGAAGATGTTCTCTTCTCATTCATCGTCTGGGTGCTTTAAGGAAACTCATCACCACAGGTCCTGTGCCAATATGCTGTCTTTTGCCTGATGACATGCTGTGACCAGGCTGAACAGTGGCTGCCCTGTCACATGGACAGTTGTGCAGCTGTATCATACTCCCTCCCCGTCTGCCTTTATATCAGTTTTTGGTATTGATGTGAGGAAGTCTTTGTTGCAGTGCAGTGGGAGGAGGTAGTTACCAACATTTGATAAGCAGCGTAAACTTTGTGTTGGTAGCATTTCTTCTTTTCTGCTGGGGGGCTGTCTCAGGAAAGTCAGTGATACTGTTCAGCAGCCTAGCAAAAGAAGCTTAAACCAGTATGATTTGGTGGTGCTCTGAAGGGTGCAGGACAGAGGGCAGGCTGCCTGGAGGCTGGTACTGTCCCAGCCCTTATGCCCTCAAAGACAATAGGACCCAGGCTGAAGCTCTCAGAAAAGATGTAGAGCTTACTGGTGGCACCTGTAGCAAGTGAATTATTTCTGCATTTTTGAGTGGTCTTTCTGTTGCATCCCAGCTTCTGAAAAGCTCTCGGAGAAGCAGCGGAAGCGGAAGAGACAGCGCCATCCCTCTGTTGCAGTTCATTCTAAGAAGGAGAGAAATGAGGAGGGGCTGGGGGAGACCCCACACTCTGAGGTACTGTTGGATCTTTCTACCTGCTGTCATCCCTGTAACCTGTCTGCTACTTCCCAGGGCACTTGGCAGAGCCCAGGCCAGGTCATCTTTGGCTGGCCGGTGTGTCAGCTGGGAGTTTGTCCCACTGACATGTCCCACGATGTAGTTGCATGAGCTGGGGTTGAAGCTGAAGACACCACCTTGATTTAGTAGCTATGTTGTGGTGACTGCTTAACTCGGGCTCAGTTTTTAAGCTGCTACTCAGTTAATTCTCCAGGAGAGAGAGGCTTTTCTGATCTGATGGAACCAGGTTTTGCCTGGCATTTTGCTTTGCACCTCAAAATGTCTAACTGCTGCAAAAGGTCTTCTCTGGTGATGGTGGGAATCTTGCCCTTTTACACACCAGTATGAAGCACAAGCACTAGACTGTGGACTTCAACCCCTTCTTCCTCTTGCCCATGCACACCAGGGTGAGATGAAAACCACATTGGAGGGGATGGGGGGGACTGTCTGTGACTGCTCACAGCAGCCTCTGATTACATTCTGCTATCCAGCAGAAAGGGGTAATTGGGGCAATTCCCTTCTACTGCATCCTAGCACAGTTGGCATACAAATTTCTCTGACAAGCACATTTTGCCTTTTAGGAATGAGCCAGGTATCACCAAGTGTAGGGGAAGCAAGACTTTTCCTGGGAGAGGCGGGACACCTCTGGGCCTCTCACCATCGCCTCTCACTTCCAGTGGCCCAGGTTCAGCAGCAGGCTGTTCTGTCAGGATAGTCAGTATGTATTTCAGGAGCTAATTATAGACATGTATTGTTATATTTGTTGCTGTTATACAACTTCTAGGAGAGCACAAACCTCACACCACTTTCTGAGCAGCACCGGCCACCCTGCTGCTATTGCTTTTTGAAAAGGGCATTTCTGATGGGGATGATAAAGTGGGGCAATACCCATGGGCCAGGCAAGCCTTTCTGTGAGGGTGTTGGTGCTTTTTCTAAACTGTGCTCATCTGGGGTCAGGTTTTGAAGAAGCCTGTACAAATATCTCTGCCAATGCTGGGGGGCAGTTAATGCTGTCTGCTGTTAAGCACCTACCGAAAGACTGGCTCAGCTCCGAGGCAGCAAATTTTCTGTGAATCTTTTCTAGGGAAAAGGGGCAGTTCAGAGCAGCAAAATAGCTAGGCCATGGCTCTGAATCCTGCACCCACCATTCCCTGCAGAGGAAGCCCAGGGAGTCTTAACTGCCTCCACCCTCGGACATCTGTGTTGAATACCTGAAGTTAGGTGTGGTAAACCATGTCAAAAAAGGAGGGGGGGGGGGGAATAAAGGCAATGCTTGGCACCTTTTGCCAGCATCCATTTCTCTGTAATTTGTCTCGAGCCACTGTGGTGAGAGTATTCATCCCTTGGCTTAGATGAGTGCACAGATGCTGGTGAGTATTGGGATGCTATGGAGATGCAGTTGTGTTTTCACATGGAATTTGGACCACTCTGGTCCCTAAGTGACTTACCATACACCAGGCAAGGGGTTCAGCTTTGTGCTGAACAGTGCTAGAAGAAGTAGAGGGTCTGATGATACAGCGCAGTGGAGCCCTGGATCCAGCTGCTTTCAGTGGACAAGAGGGCAGAGGAAAGCTTGTCTGCCTGGGCTGAACTAAGCAGCTTTCTCTGTCCTTGCCTGTCTGTGGAGCCAGGAGTGCAAGTTCACAACATCAGGGCAGCAAGAGGCTGAGAGAAGGGGATGGAAAATGCTGTTGAAATCTTTGTCAAGGTTGTGAGCCAAGGTCAGGCTGTGCCAAAGAATTGGCCAGGCTTTTGACGATGTGCCAGAGAGAGCTCTGGAAGAAGACCCAAGATGAGAGACCTGCCCTCTGTAGGAGGTATGTAGTTTTGCAGTGCTCGTGCTGGGTAGGGGAAGAAGGGGGAACAGTGTGACAGGTTCTTTTGAGCAATGTGTTTGAATGGCAATCCCCTTCTCCATGTTCACAATGCACAAGTATCTGGCCGTGCCTGTCCTGCCTAGCTTTGACATTCCCTTCCCTGTGCGGTTCTGGGACTGTTGATTAAAATAAGGCTAAGATCCTGGCATGTGAAACGTGCAGATTGGCCAGCTGTTTGCAGAACCGAATAGGATGGGCTTAGGCTGAAGGAGCAGGGCTAGAGCATACTGTGCCACACTGGGCGGTGTGGGCCCAGTTGGCAAGATAGCATTGCTACTAGCACATGCTTTCAGATATGAAGAGGGATTTAATGTTCAACGACTTACAGATGTATTTTAGTCTCCTGTTCCATTAACGTGTGAAACATGGCCTTCAGGGTTCAAACCAAGGAGTCCTAGCAGCCATGGTAGAAAGTGGCCAGAAGGATGGAAAGATGAACCAGTTCTAAATCCCTCATACCTCTGTCTAGCAGATCTGAGGATATTTCTGTCCCTTCCTTCCCCCTGCCTCTTCCAAAACACTATCTTGAGATCTTAACTAGTAGGAAAGTTGTGCTGCTGGCCACAGGATGGGTGGGTGGTGCTTGCTCACCAGCACCCTGTCCCTCCTGACAGGGACCTCAGTGACCATGAGAGGGGCTGAGCTCACTTTGTGTCTCTAACGCTGGGGCCCCAGCATAAGCAGAAGCTATAGATGCCTTTGTTTGCCCATACCAGTAGCTGATTAACCCTGCTCTTGTTCTTCGTTACAGTGACCCCTGCAACCCTGAGGTCACTGCTGAGCAGAGCAGAAGAGGGAGCAGCTGTGTAGGAATAGGAGGACCTGAGCTGTAAACAGTGTCCTTGGAGTGCTGGTCACCAGTGCTGCTCCTGGAGCATTCCAGGAGTCAAAGCGAGTGTTTGGGCCATAGGGCCGCCTTGCAGCAGACTAAAGAATTCCTAGCAGAAGTATTATAGCACTTAGTGATGGTCTTTTTACCGATGCCATAGGGACTTTTCCCTTCCCTGTGCCAGGGTTGTGTGTTAGGGTGGCAGCAGCTTAGTGCTCCTTATCAGTATTCCTCCAGGCTGTATCGCTGCCAACCTTCCAGCGAGATTGTGGTGAAAGCCTGTGAGGTTGTAAACCCTATGGTATGTTGGACAGGCAGTAGCTTGTAGCTGGGACTTTACTGTTTTTGTGCTCAATAAAGGCAACTTAAACCCTTCATCTTTGTATTGTGTGCTTTAATATATCATCAGTGCACCTGTGCATCATTGCACCACAGAAGTTGCATGGCTTTAAAATGTTCCTGAATAGAAGCATACTGCTATATTCAAGGAATGGGAAAAAAAAAACCAAACACCATAACAAACTCAAAACCAAACAAAACAGGCAAAGGAAGAATCATTAACTGACCAGAATACCAGCCCCAGGTTCTTCCTGGATCTCACTTTATGTCCTTGTTTTGCCCAGGCTAATAATGTGTTCAGAGGGCATTCAGTTCAGCTTACAAGCTTTAGTAGCAGCACAACTCAGACTGACGCTTTCCCATACAGAAAGTGGTGCAAAACTCCCTCTCGTGATCATTAGCTGGACACCTGGCACCAAGCAGGCTCGAAGGTACAAGAGTGATGGCTGCTGCTCCTGCCAACAGTTTGAATTCCTCACACGGTCTTCCAGGTGCACAGTTTGAGTCTGGGCATACACTGGATATGGCTTGGTGACCCAAGGAGGAACTGGCAGCTACACACTGAGATCACTTGGCTAACTGTAGTGAGCTGGGAAATTAAAAAATAGCAGAGTCCTTACAATGTTCTTGCTTGAAGCATTTAGCTAAAGGCATCACTTTGGTGCAGCATTAATGGAGTGGCAGCTGGGGCTGGTGAGACCACTGAAGTGTTGCCTAGACTGTAAGCTGGCAGTCCTGACAAAAGTGAAGGCAGTGCTGCCACGTGAAGCACCAGGACACCAGTATTTTGTGGTAGAAACAAGTGTCTCTAGGATACCTGCTGGTCTCCTTCCTTCTAACTGTGTCTGGGCAGATCCTATGGACACACCAAAAGATGTCCTTCCACCCTGGGAGGCCTTATGACAGATCCCTGACTTGACCTGTGAGGGTGCAGTTGGGCCTTTATCAATTGAAACCCACCTCTTTCACCAGTAGATGTTATGGACGGTGCTGTGATGCTCGTACAGGACAGATGTGGTGAAAGACTCCCTGCTGCAGGCAGGATGGTGGTGTAAGTGCCCTGCTGCACCGTTCACTTTGCTCTTGGCCAGCTGGTCCAGACTTAACACAGACCTTGGGCAGCAATGTGCCTGTATTTTACATGGGTTAGGACAAGCTGAGACAAGTGTGGGGAGAAGTCTGGCTCGTTCGCTGGGTAACAACTGCAATAAAGATTGTTTGAAGTTTTTCGTTTGCATTTCCAGTGCAAGCAGACATCAGGATGCTTCTTGCTATTCCAGCCTACCTGATTGGTTTCTATACAGGGCAAAACCTTTCTCCCTCAGCCACGACTCCTTCCTCAGAGAGGGGCTATGCACAGGAAAATAATTGTGTTGAATGTGGTTTTTTTGATGATCTGGTAAACTAAGAGCTTTTTCCTTTCTCGTAAGTCTTTTGTTAGAACTGTGTGTGGGATTTTCTCTCCAGGGTGGGTAACGTGCACAAACCAACTGCCAAACCTGCTATGCTCAGTGGCTGAATTTGTAGTTTCCAAGTCAGGACAGGAATTACTGACAGCACTGATTCTGGATTTCTTTTTAAAGGGGGAGACATCGGTTCATGGGACTGCTGCAAGCCCCAAAGAGGGTAATGAAGAAGGGTCAGAGAACGACCATGGAGTGCCTTCGTCCAAAAAGATACAGGGGGAGCGTGGAGGAGGAGCAGCTCTCAAGGAGAACGTGTGTCAGGTAGTGTCCTTGAAGAAATCTCTTTGAAACTTTACAACTCTAAAGTGTTTTTGTGTAAGTTCTGGTGCTCCAGATAAGCCCAGGTAACCTCAAGGCGCTTATTGTAGAATGAACCAGCACTTTGTGCTCTGAACTGAGCCTTTCCTCTGTTATCACCTCTCCTCCCACAAACGTTTACAGGTGTTAGGGAGAGGTGACCAATGTAGGATATATTTTAGCTGATGCATGACAGCAGGGACTGGATGGCAAATGGCAGTGGTGATGCAGAAATTACCCAAATTAACTGACACAAGCAAAACTTTGCAATTTTCCACAGGAGTCTTTGCTAGCAGTCCTGGCCAGTGCACGGATTGTTGCTGTTTGGGATGAGTTGTGGAAGGAGGTTGCTCAGAGCTGACATTGTGCTTCTTTCTCTGCAGATCTGCGAGAAGCCAGGGGAATTGTTGCTGTGTGAGGCGCAGTGCTGTGGTGCTTTCCACCTGCAGTGCCTTGGGCTCTCCGAGATGCCAAAGGGCAAATTCATCTGCAACGAGTGTTCCACAGGTACAGCAGCTTTCGTGAGCGTAGGAGGGACAGGGTCCTTGCTGTGTGTTTACCTGGTGTTCCCCTTGCTGGAGTGGTACGCCTGTGGTAGGGTTGCTAAGTAGCTTTCAGTCCTCTGATTGGTGGTTTGGTGTTTGATAATGACTTTCTAATGAACTGATCTTACTGTTGATTCAGGCATGTGGGGTGCGAAGAAGCAAATGTCCAAGATCAGGTGGGAAAGAGATGGGGAAATTCTTATCTGGGATTAGAGAGAGAGGGATGGTGTGGGGGGAGGATGAGTCTGGAGCAGGCTGAAAAGGGGGGAATATCTAAGTAAGGTTGTCGATTTTTCATTTTTCTTCTTATTTTTCCCTGGCCTGAAATCACAGCTATAATAATACATTTTTTAATCTGAAGTTTTATTGCAGCTGCAGGCAAAACCAGCCTGCTGCAGAGATCTATGCTTTGGGATGGGTACAGCAGGTTGGGAACTTGTGCTGTGGTAATAGGCAGCCTGGTGGAAGTGTCAGGTCTTCGTTTAGCCCTTCTACGTGACTGATGTTATTTCTGTTGCTCTTTCTCCAGGCGTCCATACCTGCTTTGTGTGCAAGAACTGTGGGGAAGATGTAAAACGGTGCTTGCTGCCCCTCTGTGGGAAGTATTACCATGAAGCGTGCATACAGAAGTATCCGCCCACGGTCATGCAGAACAAGGGCTTCCGATGCTCCCTGCACATATGCATGACTTGTCACGCTGCTAACCCAGCAAACATCTCTGCATCTAAAGGTACTGAAATCTTACGGTGCTCTAGGGGATGTAGTTAGTAGCTTTTCCTTCGTTTAATGTCCACTGTACACTTACTTGGTCCTCGAGTTCTTTATGATGATTTTCTGTCCTTGCCACAGTGCTTGGTGTAGCTGAGGGAAGTGGAAGGGGTGGTGTCGGTATGTGAGGTTGCTGCTCATCAGCACTCCTGATGGTCAGGCACGGCAACTAAAATGTTCTTCTCTGTCCAGACGCTTGGATGCCTGCACGTCCAGCAATGCCACATGCCTCCCTGGGACTTTGAATAAGTCTCTGGAGCTGTACAGAGACTCTCAGGTTTCTCCTATGTACTTTTCACTCTGCCAGTGCTGCAGACGGTGCCTGCTTAGCAGCACTGGCTCTCAAGACAATGGCATAGAGAGTAGCATAGTAAAAGCTATGACACTGTTCTAGTTCTCATTGTTTTTTATAATGCAAACTTTTGTCTTGTAGTAGTGACACCCTTGGGCTAAGCTTCTCAGGCAAACATTTGTTTGAGCTGTTTGCAGCAATACCTTGACCTTTATCTCACACGATTAAAGTTAAAACTTTTATGTGATTGCATTGTATGTTTGCTTCTAAAGCTGCCTTTCTTTAGGTCCTTGGTGTCTTAAGACAGCTCTATTTTTATCCTCAGGGTCTGTGTTAAAGTTGTCTTTTTTCCCCCACAAATTAGTGTTCGGTGTAGAAGACAACACTAAGGTCTAAAGCCCACGCTGACCACCGAATGTTTGCATTGTGTTCCTCTAACTTCTCAGTGATCAGATTTACCCCTTTCCTCCCTCCTCCCTGCTTATTGTCTCCTGTGAGGAACTAAAAACAGGCTCTCAAAAACCTTGGATAAATTAGGCCTGTAGGCAATTCTGAATTCTCTGTTCTGGAATTTCAGGGTAAAATCTGATAAAGTGGAAAGGCAACTGCCAGTGTCTTCAGAAGCTGCGTGGATTGGTTTCATTATGTGCAGCTAAGCACTTGGAACACCCCCTCTGTAATTACTGTCTGAGCTGATTTACTAATTATTTGTGTATGATAGGAAGCAGTCCCAGTCTGTGAACTCTTGAACTGTTTCTGCACAGCATGCAGGAGGTTTTTCACTTCTAAGTAATGCAATTTTATATATGTTATATACAAATAAAGATATTTATACTTTTATACATATTTTGTTATATTAAATAATTTAACAGGAATCTGGTGAGTATGTCAAGGATGGTCTATAAAAATTAAATGTCAGTTTCCTTTCCCAAAGATCACTTATGGTTGCTCATTTTGAGCTCAGGTGTCACTAGAGGGTAGGTTTGACAGGAAATAAAAATTATCCTCCTTTAGATGTTCACTGTGCTCCCGATGTGTTCTGGTGCCAGGTCGCCTGATGCGCTGTGTGCGGTGCCCGGTTGCGTACCACTCCAACGACTTCTGCCTCGCTGCTGGGTCCGTGGTCCTCGCCTCCAACAGCATCATCTGCCCCAATCACTTCACTGCACGGAGGGGCTGCCGCAACCACGAGCACGTCAATGTCAGCTGGTGCTTTGTCTGTTCAGAAGGTGAGACGGTCTGCACTGAGTCCCCTGGGTCCCCCCCTCTTCCCAGGAATGAACAGGCAGAAGCTTTGTCCATCCAGAGTCTTCCAGTGAGAACTGCAGAGAGCAGATTGCCTTCCTATCCATCTGCTTTTAAGTCCAACTTCAGACTAGGGCTTTTTCCGGGTCCTTAGAAGAGGTCTTTTTGCAGCACGAGCAGGGCACATCTTTTGAAAAGGGTTTGCAGAAGGGTATCATGCCCTTTTCTCAGCTGTGTCTGTCTGAAAGTGTGGAGTCCAGGGCTTCTGTGCAGTGACTGATAAACTCCTCCTCATTTTCTTTGCAGGGGGCAGCCTCTTATGCTGTGAGTCGTGCCCGGCTGCGTTTCACCGCGAGTGTTTGAACATTGAGATGCCAGAGGGAAGCTGGTATTGTAATGATTGCAAGGCAGGCAAAAAGCCGCACTACAAGGAAGTAGTCTGGGTGAAAGTCGGGCGCTACAGGTAGGTGAAAGTAGAACAGACTTGTCCCCATCCCTTTTTCATGCAATGCTCATGGTGACTGAGGTGAGAAGATGCTCCTCTCTTCAGGGTACAGTGCAGCAGCCTCTGGCTTTTTGACATACATGTAGCAGCTGGTAAAACGTGTGCTTCCCTTCTCCAGTAAGCCATCAGCCTTGCTGGCAGCTCTCACACACTTTTTCCCCATGTCTCCATGCAGTAGCACTCTTCTGAGGCAGCTGGAAGTGAGGAAGCCAGAGGTTTCATGCCCTTCCCTGTGTTGCAGGTGGTGGCCCGCTGAGATTTGCCATCCTAGGACAATTCCTGTCAACATCCAGAAAATGAAACATGACATCGGTGAGTTCCCTGTGCTGTTCTTCGGCTCCAAGGATTACCTGTGGACCCACCAGGCCCGTGTGTTCCCTTACATGGAAGGTGATGTCAGCAGCAAAGACAAGATGGGGAAGGGTGTGGATGGCATATACAAGAAAGGTAATTTGTCTTCATCCAGGGAAACACATGTTCTTTTTATCTTCTTTCGCATTTGAAGAAGTGGCATTCTTGTAACAGAGAAAAATGTCATCTTAGAGCTAAAGTGAAATTAATTTTGTAGAATGAGCTGCAACTTCTCTATTATCTGGTGTACTCAGAATGTTTGTTCTCTGACTCCCAGGGAGAGAGAAGGGTGTGCAGATCCTGAATGCTTCTCCAGTTCTGACATAGCTGCTGTAAATCCAAGTGAGCTGCTGCTTTGTCAGCTTCCCTGGGTCTAATGCAGTCTTAACTGTATATAAAAATGCACCTGAGAGTTGTGAATGCAGCTGCCTGACACCTCTGCCCAAAAGCAGGCAAAGCTGGCTGACAATTTAGATGCTTCATCACCCACAGACAGGTTCTTTACTGTAACTCCTGTGACTGTCCTACTGCATTGGCCTTTACTTCACCCTCCTCCAGTGAACCTCTGTCTTTGAAGCACATGGCCATGAGCACATGGTGGACACTGGCAGCCCAGCTCTCTGTGAGCAGAGGGAGTTCCTCCTAACACAGCCTGTTCTCTCACTTAGCTCTTCAGGAAGCTGCAGTAAGATTTGAAGAGTTGAAGGCACAGAAAGAACTGAGACAGCTTCAGGAAGACAAAAAGAATGACAAGAAGCCTCCTCCCTACAAACACATCAAGGTGAGGGCAGGTGGGGGCGGTCAGGTGTGGAAGAGAAGTCTTGAGCTGTTGATGCAGGTGATTTACAGGTATACAGAAACATTTCTACTCTTTGGGCATGTGTGGCTGCATTTGAAGTTTACTTTGGTCCTCTTGGCATCTTCAGTTATCCTTCCCAGAAATGATTCATGTATGCACAGAGCTGTGTGGAAGCTGGACACCAGTAATGGAGGTACTCTGGTACTGTGGTCTGGTACTGGAACAGATCTGGACATCTCTGTGCTGTTCCTTGTCAGTTACGTGGTCTGAAGGGTCTCTCTGCCTTGGGGACTTAGGGGACAGTGCTAGTGCTCAGATTCTGTGTGCTACTAATGGCAAGGTGGGCATCCTGGGTGGTGCAAGGTAGGAGATGGTCAGGGTGCAGTGGAGTGGAGCTGTGTGGAGGATGGTAACCCCCAGTATTTTGTTTCATCTCTGCTGTTTTTTTATCTCCCTTTCTGTATCAGTTGGTTACTAAACAGAAATACTAAAGCAGATGCGTGTGTCGAAATACCAGCCTTCTTCATGTTTAGGGCTGTATTTTGAGGTAAAATTGGAGCAGCAATAGAAAACCTACAGGATGGGAGGTGACTTGAGAGCTGGGGCCAAGCAGGTGCATGTGCTTGAGATGTGGGTCCAGACTGACCAGAAACTCAGTGACTCGGGGAATATGTTCTTTTTTCATTGCCTCTGTCTGCTCCTTCCATTTTCTGTGTGGCAGACTATGAAAGCTTAACTGCTTGCTGACAGTTTTTTTTCCTAGATAGGATTTCTGGGTAAGCAGGTACGTCCTGCATGAGTTACTGTACAGTGTAAAGAACACAACTGGATGCTGCAGCAGCAGTGTGGCCCAGGCAGCTTCAGTGGAAGAAGTATAATTTCTCATTATAGGTATTTGTAAGTCTGTCTCTGGCCACAACATGAAGGAACATTGGAAGCAGTTTGGAGCCTTTGAAATACCCTTTTGTATAAATAATAAAAGTCATGATCATTAGCTATGGCAGCTCTTCTGAGGTCTGGGTGCAAGCTGTTTGTGAAAGCAATGCAGTTTGTAGGAGGATACGGTGAACTGGAGAAGGCTGGAATGGCCAAAGCTGGCTGTGTCTGCTCCTGTCCTGGCCTTCTAAGGAGATAAGCACCTTGAGGTCCATCCCAAGGAGCGCCAACGTGAGAGGCTGCTGCAAAATACACTTGGGATTCTTCATCACATCAGGGTTGGGGCTAGTCCAAGCATTGCCATGTTTTGGAGCTGGTTTTGTACCAGCAGTGCCTCGGAGAGTAGTGCAGGCCTGCTTAGTGTATGTGCTCAGACACTGTGATCATTTGGGGTGGCAGTCCAAAGCCAGGAGTGGCCCCTCTGTTTGCCCAGTGGTGGATGGACCTAATCCTGAGTCTCGTCATTTCTTAACGAGGCAATGAGCTAACAGTCTGAGTAAGAGACACGATACAGCAGAGGAGAAGACAAGAGTGGCAAGGAAGGTCAGAGGCGAGAGACAGTACTAGGAGGAAGGGAAGACTGTGTTGAAGAGATTATCAGGGGTTTCTGCAGGGCTTGCTTTTGAACAAAGGAGGAGGATCAGGGCTAGGCCAGCCTCAGGCAGGCTGCCAGCACAGAAAGTTTGCTCTGTGGGTGGGACTAGATAAATTATGTGGGGGCTGGAATAGTTTTAGTAAATGATCCCCTCCTTTGGTGTTCTGGAAGAGGAAAGGGAGCTGATGATATTGCTCACCAGGGCAAAGAACAGCAAGAAAGCAAGGAGCTTTGCTTCAGTGTCTGTCTCCAAAGTCCTGACTCTCTGTTGCCTGCCTTTCAGCGGTCGCTGCCTTTAACCAAAACCAAAGGACCCTGCTCGTGCCACAGACACGCCAGTCGCTTCTCCACCTGGTGCTGCGCTCTGCTTCCTTCTGGAGCGGTTTTTAGAGAGCTCCTTGGCTTAACTCTGAGCTCCTCTTTGGGCCTTCCAACGCCAGCCTTGTCTGGTCTTTCTTTCATTTACGTCTGCAGGACAGTTGGGTAGGGAGCTATCTGCTGGTGGCATGGTGCATAGGTAGCCCCTCTGTACTCTGTCATGGGCACGCCAGCCTGGTTCTCTCCTAGCGACAGCTGAGAGCACAAACCAGCCTGAAGGTAACAGATAAAAAAAAACAGGGCTGTAAGGAAAAGGACCTGACACACACAAAGACTGGAGAAGGTGCCGTTTCATGCAGAAAATGGTTTGGTGTCGGTCACAGGTACGGTGTGCACCCAGCTGGAGTGCTGGGGCACCTGGGCTGGAAGTAGGCACAGTGGTGATGGGAGGGGGACACTTGGCAGCCTCTCCCTGCTCTGGGATCACAGAATACACACTGCACCAAGTGATGCTGATGGGGGACCTGCATCCTCCTTAACTCTTTCCCCTAACCATACACCTCTTGAAATAGCGTGCCCAGAAGTACGTAATGCCTGTACTTGTGTCCTTCTGCCCCTTGGTGTAGGTAACTTGCACTGCAACCTGTCAGCTCCTAGGTGAGGGTTGAGTTTAGAAGTGACTATCATGATGACCTCTTCTTAAGTAGCTAACATCCTTCATGTACGTTCAAGGTGAACCGACCGGTGGGTAAGGTGCAGATCTTCACTGCGGACCTGTCTGAGATACCGCGTTGCAACTGCAAACCCACAGATGAAAACCCATGTGGCCTGGACTCCGAGTGCATCAATCGCATGTTGCTCTACGAATGCCACCCCATGGTCTGCCCTGCTGGGGAGCGCTGCCAGAACCAGTGCTTCTCCAAGCGGCAGTATCCTGAGGTACAGATTTTCCGCACGCTGGCACGAGGCTGGGGCTTGCAAGCCAAAACAGACATCAGAAAGGTACGTACTGTGTTTCTGCATGTGATTTTTCTCTTGCCACTTCTCTCTTAGTGTTGGTTTCAATAGATTTGAAAAGCTACTATCTTCCATAATTTGAAGAAGACTGCTTCCCATAGCATGCCATTTAGGAAAGAAATGGATCGATTTAACTTTTCCAGTCTCCTGACAAGAATGTTTTGGCTCAGCTAACCAAGCAAACGGTTTGTGTGTTGATGTCCCACAGGGTAAGGAGGATGATTGCTTGCTCTGTCTGCTTGTATAGACCATAGGCTTTGAGTACACCAGAACACTGGCCTGAAAACGGCGCTCAGGATTTCCAGATGGGGAACAATGATTATACTTCCCCCACATTCTTGAATAGCCAGGCTTTTCCACCATGAGAATCTTGTATCAGAAACTGAAACCAGGGCTTTACTTTTACAAAAGAGTAATATTTTGCAATGGGTGTTGTATTGCTGAAATTGGTATCTCCAGCTAAAACACTTGTATATATATTTTTAAATCCAGAGAATAGATGTTGTGTGTATGCGTGTCTGTGCTGAATGAAGAAGGAAGAATGCTAAACCAAAGAGAACCCCAAAGCTAAGAAAGGGTGAAGTGAAAGACAGCCCAATTAGCATAGTGGGAGAAGAATATGTGAAAAAGAAGGGAGTAGGGACAGCATGCTATGGGAGACGTCTTGATGGCAATAGGAAAGATGTGAGTCCATCCTGTTTAGGCTTTGTGCCTGCTGTGATACAGGTTAAAGGATCTCTCTGCTGTTCCATGCGCCTCTTATGTTTTGCTTTCAGCAGACAGTCTGAAAACAGCAAAACTCAGCCATTTCATGGAGGCACCTGTTAGCCCCAGTGGAGCAGAGCTGGGGTGTTCCCTCTGAGGCTTGAAGTGCGGCCTCTGTGTGCTTCACTGCAGGGGAACTCCACGGATTCACTACAGGAGAAGGTGCCCTGGGTGCATCGTGCTGCTCAGCGTGCTTGGTCCCCAGAGGGATATTGTTTCCAGCTGGAATGCAGTTGTGCAGTGCTTAGAGCTTTGCAGCAAAGAGCTGTTCTTCTGGTTTACTTTTATGCTGTCCCTGAATGTTAATTCTTTCTGTAGCACAAAGAATAATCTGAAGGCCATTGTTGATTTATTTAATGTATTTCAAATTATTTGTTGAGTGTGTGAAACAGATGTATGATTCAGGGCTCTTAGTGAAGAGTATAGGTTAAACTGGCTGCAAAGCACAGAGGAAGATTTTTATAGAAATTTTTCCACAAAGGAAACGGGAACTAAGTTTTAGCACAAAAGTGGATGTCTCTCCATCCTGGAGAGAATTTATCTCATCTTATCAGCATGTTATTTTCTGCATGGCAGGGCGAATTTGTTAATGAGTACGTTGGGGAGCTAATTGATGAAGAGGAGTGCCGAGCCCGAATCCGCTATGCTCAGGAGCACGACATCACCAATTTCTACATGTTGACACTGGATAAGGTATGTGGAAACAATTTATCTTGCCAGGATCCTATACAGAAGTAAAATGATGGCAAGGAATGCACGACAGTAGTCTTCTCCAGCAAGTAAAAAGGTGCTAAGAGTTGCTGATGAGCTGATCTGCATTTCCACTACAGAGAAGAATAAAAGAATGGACTTAATGTGCAGTAGAGAAGTTTCAGGTTGGATATTAGGATTAGGAGCAAAGTCTGAACCAACTTCATTGGAGCTTGTTCAGAAGATATGAGGTAGTTGTCTGAGGGCAATTGTCTGAGGATCGTAGATCCTGCTCCAGTGTAACAGGGTAAATGTAGTAACCTCAGGACCCTTCCCAGCAACTGAACCCTGGAGAGTCCAGAACTGGGCTGATGTGTGCCAGAGAAGGTGTCAGTCCTCAGTTGTATAAGTATGAGGAACAATGAGACCCTAATTCCAGTTCTGATCCCAAGTCTTGCTGGTCTAAGTAGACAAGTGGAGTTTGTTAGCCCCCCAGACTCCTCAGTGAGTCCTGGGGACTAGGTTGTTGGTGTGAACTCCGGGCTTTTAGAGGTAAGTATTTTTGTCAGGTGCTTTCCACGCTCCGTCACTCAACCTTAAAAAGAAGGAAACCGTAAAAGCAGGCCTGGGAGGAAGCTTTCAAGTGGGGGTCAGGATAACAATGTGACTGATTTCTGGCTCTCCCCTCTTCTTGTTCTACTGGCTGATGGGTGGGAGCAGGGACAAAACCAAGTGCTAATATCTCCCCCATTATTACAGAAGCAAATCTCAGCTGCAGCTGCTCTCTCCTCTCCAACATGTCTAAAAACTGGTACTGTACCGTACAGCAGTGTACCTCACATATCACATACTGTTCCTGTTTTTCTTCTCTACATTGACATGCAAGAAATAGGAACTGATATTTTGCTTTTAAGCAGAAGTCGGGGTCTGGAACCGCAAGTGCTGCCTTGGAAGTGTGCTGGTGTAGTGTTTATCCGGTACTAACCCCACAGGGAGAGCTGACTTCCCAGAAAGCAGCAGTAGTGCTTTTCTGGCTGTTCAGGAGCTCATCTGTCTTTGAAGAGGAGGATGGTGTTGTGCAGGAGACTGTATTGCCATTTAATCTCCCGGCCCTGACCGGAGACATCAGTGTGTGGAATCTGGTGTGGATTGTCCAGGCAGCACAGCGACACCTGTCCCTTGTACTTGGTTAAAACATGTATGAACTGAGGTGCTTTGCAAGCCTCATCAGATGCCTACATTGTCATCGTTGTCACTACTAATTAATGCTTTCCTGGTACCTGTGCTGTGGCAGCTCGGGCAGGAAGTGACAGTTTATTAAATGTGTTTTTCTGGATTTCTTTTTTTCCTTGCAATTCTAGGATCGAATTATTGATGCTGGGCCAAAGGGCAATTACGCTCGATTCATGAACCATTGCTGCCAGCCAAACTGTGAGACTCAGAAATGGTGTGTGAATGGTGATACTCGGGTTGGGCTCTTCGCAATTGTAAATATCAAAGCTGGTAAGGAACCCCCCTCTGTCAGTACCTGCAGTTAAAAGCATGGGAGAGATTCTGTAAGGAAAAGGGAGGGGTTGTAACTCCCTGGGAAGATACTTAATTTTTGTTTTCACACATGCAGTCGTGAGACTTAATGCCAGCACTGAAATAACAAAACACATACATTTGTGTTGTAAATGGAGGTTTCTAGTTTACAGGGTCAGAAAACGGAACTAAGTGTCCTACAGCAACATGGGGTTGAATGCCCTTCTGACTGTAGTATGTGGTAGGAGTGTGGGGTTGCACTGAATTTTCAATCCACACAGATCCATGGGGAGTTTAATAATTGGTATCCTGGTATAGTTGTGATGGTCATTTGTGGTGTTGTATTTCAAAATTGCTTTTACTTCAGCAGTAAGATGTTCTGCCGCGTAGTTCATTACAACGTGCTTGGTTTTGTTCTGCTTTTGTGCCAGGGACTGAACTGACTTTCAACTACAACCTGGAGTGTTTGGGAAACGGAAAGACTGTTTGTAAATGTGGTGCCCCAAATTGCAGTGGCTTCCTAGGAGTCCGGCCAAAGGTATGATGCCCCCTTTAAGCCTTTGTTATTCTAAATCACCTCTTTGCATAGATACCTATCATTTGTTGCAGACATCTCAGGAAGGGTAATCCCTCAGGAAGGGTAATCCATTCTCAGTGTGGCCATGAAAACACCACTTGAATTGAGTTGAATATCCAAGTTTTCAGTCTGAGAGTGCAGATCTTAGACCCAAATTATTTGAGTTGCTATAAATACTGTTAGGAAATTGTATTTTATAACAAAAGAGTACATGAAAGATTTTTTTCCTCAGACTTTCCTGCTTACTAGCATGACAATTTCCATTACGTTAGAGGTGCAAAGGACAGGCATGGGAAAGACTTCCATCATAGAACCCAGAAACCACGGTGTAGCCCATTTTCCAGAGAAAAGGATTGAGTGAATTGTGGGCATGCACAGAATACCAGCAAACTCACATTCCTTCAGGCTTGGAGTCACTCTAGAGGCAGAAAGCTTCTATATCACCATCTTTGCTGCAATAAGAAAGTTCCTGGTTTGGTTTTTTTTTTTTTTCCTTCTTTTGGTTAAGCTACTGGAGTGCATAAATCAGGCAAGAATAAGAAATTTGCAATATCTGTGGTAGAAAAACACTAGCTTTTAGACCTCACTGACTTTTGAGAGCTTCATGTTGTAACTGTAATGTTGCAGTAACAGGACTTGATTCCAATTACCTTCTTGTGTGAGCTGGTTCTCACTGGGAAAAAAAAATAGCAGGAGCAGTTGGCCGAGTTCCCAGCTGTCCCCAACTAAATCTATGTCTCAGCTGCTGGTTTGTTCCAAGAGTTTCACCAAATCAGCCCATAATCCCTCTGTGCTGGCATGTGGATACTGGTGGCTTGGTTACCCACGGTTAAGGGTTAAAAGCTCCAGCAGTGCAATTGTTAAGCCCTGTCAATATATAGGGAAGGTTTTGTGAATTCTCCAGAGAGCTTAGCTCTGCAGAAAAATTAACTTATAAAAAAAAATAAAAAAGTCTTCAGAAGTTGACAGATGAGGTGAATTACACATCTGATGTATTTAGTTCTTTTTTGGGTTGTGATTTAAAGTTCAATTGATTTTGTGCTGCTCCTGTGTTATACATGGCTCGCCTGTCATTTTTGCCCCGAAATTGCAGGTTGCATGATGGAAATCAGAGAAAGGTGCCCTTTAGTCGACATTAATGTTCCATTGTGATGCCTGAGGCGACTCATTCCATCTTGATGAGACGGGCTAAGAAACAATACTCAAGAAAACAGTACCTTGGGGTATTTTTTTTTCAAATTCAGCCCACAATAAGTTGCATTTTTAAGCTTCCTGAAGATACAGCAAGACAAAACTTCCCTGATTATACTCAAGTTCACTCTTAAAAGTGACCTTTCTATCTGGGAGTGTGGAAGAACGCTTGGGAGTCTATTGTGCTGCAGTGAGCAAGTGGGAATCGCTCAGTCCAGCTGTTAGACCTTGCTTAGACATTCAAATTAGCTGTGAAAGGTTTTTCTTGTTCCCTTTGTAATTAGATGGCCGAGGTGCTAGGCGCTGAGAATAGGTGGAATAGTTTAGGTGGTGTGATTTCACTGCCTGCAATTTCAACGATAAGAAAGGCCTGACTTGTCCCCATTGTCAATGGGAATGATGGCATGAAAGTAGAGGTATCCACTTCTGAAGGGGAAGGAAACAATCGAGAGATGTAACTCCCTGGTGGAAGGACCTCTGCGGAATTCTGAAATTGTAGGTCTGGAGACAAAGGGTTTTAAATGTTTTGATGGTTCTGTTTTTAATATTGATAGGAGAGTGATGGAAATAGTGCCCGATATTTATGCGCAATAAAGGATGCAAAAATCATCTCGTAAGCATCGTCTCAGCACACAGAGGTGTTCTGTGTGGAGAACAGATATTTAGACAAGAAGATATGTGAAAATGGCATAAAATTTAGCTCACGTCTGTTTAGACAAACTAAACTGATAGTGACTTGATAAGGTCACTGCCAGGGGACAGATGTCATCATCTTTGTGGAGCTGAGTGTTTGGTACAATGGGAGGCTCAGCCTTCCAGCACCCACGCTAGGGGGTTAGGAGTGGTGTGAGAAGCTAGGGGGTTAGGAGTGGTGTGAGAACCTCGGTGGAGGCAGCCTTGGGCCAGAGAAGAGAGCACTTAAGCCATTAAGATGCCAATCTCGCGACCAGTTGTGATTATTTCATTACTGCCTGTAACACAGCTGTTGGAAGCGTGGTAATTGAACTGTACTGATGACACACAAAGATGTCAGATGTTATCGGTGTGGGAGGATGGGGCAGTTGCAGAGAAATAACTGAATATAACTGGGAATGGGCTGGAGTTCAGAGATTCAGGACACCGGAGTACGACACCTGGAGGGTAACAGCAGGAGCAAATCTGCCATGAGAAGATCGTGGACAAGCAGTCGTGATGGAGAAGGAGCCGTTGTGCAGTTCAGCTGTTGCAGGACTGAGCTGCTGTGGTGAAGAAGGCAAATGTGGGCAGTGCTTTGGGAGGGATTTCCCATTTTTTTGGAGAAGTATTGATGGCATACACGTGTGTAGCATCTATAATTCTGGAACTTGTGTTTGGGAGAAATAAACTCAGTAGGGGCAGAGAAAAGCTCAGAATCAGAGAATGATATGGGGTTGGAAGGGACCTCTGGAGATCATCTAGTCCAACCCCCCTGCCAAAGCAGGTCCACCCAGAGCAGGTTGCACAGGAACGTGTCAGGGTGGGTTTGGAATGTCTCCAGAAAAGAAGACTCCACCGCCTCCCTGGGCAGCCTCTTCCAGGGCTCTGCCACCCTCACAGGAAAGAAGTTCCTCCTCATGTTTAGGTGGAACTTCCTATGATCAATTGTGCCCATTACCCCTTGTCCTGTCACTGGGCACCACTGAAAAAAGACTGGCCCCGTCCTCTTGACACCCCACCCTTTAAGTATTTATAGGTGTTGATCAGATCTCCCCTCAGTCTTCTCCACACTAAAGAGACCCAAGTCCCTCAGCCTTTCCTAATAAGAGAGATGTTCTAGGCCCCTAATCATCTTTGTAGCCCTAGGAATCCATTAGGAAGATTGAGGTGGCAGACCATGAAAGTGTTTGGTTTGTGAGGAGGGTGTCCCAGTGGTTACTTTGGGGAGAGAGAAAAACTGCAGAACAAGAGCAGTGTTAACACAGGAACCAAAAGGTCTAAGCTGGTCACAGATAAATTTAGACTGAAAATAGAGAGAGGGGTGAGAAACATCAAAAAGTGCAGGAAGGCCTGGGAAAGACTCATGGAAGTCATGGGTGCAAGGAGACATGATTGCTTTGACTGAGGACCTGAAGAGTCTGTGAGAGGTGGCACAAGCTCAGCAATGCCAGGCAGCCCCTGGCTCCTTTGTTCTGCTGTTGCATTTGCATTATATCACATGTTTTAACAGGGTCTCCAGACTTTTTCCAAAAAAAAAAAGAACTATTTGCTATAGTAAATCAATTGCCAAATATTAAGAAGCACTGTGGAGATGCTCCATATGTTTCAGGTATAGCTGGCAGTGGAATTCTTATTTGCAGCGTTGCAGTTTCCTCCACTGTTGCAGGGAGGGAGCAGATGGAAGGGCCAGAGACCTGCATTAACTCACCTTGTTCTCACCCACAGAGCCAACCCAACCTCACCGAGGAAAAGTCCAAGAAGCTAAAGAGACGGCCACAGATGAAGCGCAGGTCGCAAGCGGAGGTGATGAAGGAACGAGAGGACGAGTGTTTCAGCTGTGGGGATGGAGGGCAGCTAGTTTCTTGTAAGAAGTCAGGCTGCCCCAAGGTGTACCACGCGGACTGCCTCAACCTGACCAAGAGACCTGCAGGTCAGTGCTCTGCATGGCTAGGCTCTGTGTGGGTCACCGAAATGGTTCAAGGTGTCCCAGGTCCTGCTCATCACCTTGCACTCACTTCATATTGTCTTAAAACGTAGAGAAATCTTTCTCACTTTGAACAGACTTTGTGGCCCACACGACACAACTCACCTTAGTTTGCACCCCATTGACCACAAAAGATGAATTAGTTGCTGAAGGGCAAGCTGGTCTTTGTCTATGAAATGGTTCTTGTGAGGTGACCCCATCCCTGGGGCCTGGCAGAGGACAGTCCCAGTAATAGCTGAGATGCTGGTTCCTCAGATAGGCTGTTTTCCGAAAGTTGAAGACAATTGTTTGAATTGATAGGAGTTAAGAGAAAAATGTGTTAGATGTCTTAATATCCATGACTTCATACTTAAGGAACAGAACAGTATTAAAGCATATCCTAGTTTGTTGAAATGAGGGCAGAAATTTGAAATAAAAAAATATTCAAAAAGTACTTTTAGTTAAGTGCAGAGAAGTGGGCTCCCTGTATGAGTGATAAAACAGTTTCTAGTTCATTAGTAGCTCAGAAGGTGTAAAGTAACATCTAGTAGAGGGAAAGACTAAGTTGCATTTAAAAGTTTTTAAGGAGCTGGTTGAGGGGAGCGTTTCCTCTGTTTCAGTTTGTCCTGGTTACTAAAGGAGATCCTGGGACCTTTAATGAGGGTTCTGGTTTCACCAATGCTCAGAAAAGGAAGAAGTCTGACCCAGGTCTTGATAGGCCAGTTAGCCCCATGTCTGCCATGCTAGGGCGATGGAAAAGCTGATACGAAATCAAGTGCCTAAAGAATTAAATGGTAAGAATATAAACAATGCTAGGTGATAATTTTTTGGGTAGAATAACTCATCAAACCTAATTTAGGGGGTTTTGCTAAGATAATAAATTTGGTTAATAAAAGCAATTGCGTTGAAGTAATTTGTTTAGGGGGCTGTAAATCTTTTGATTTAGTACTGTAAGCATTGTCATAATTAAAAATTCTCTGTGCAGCTTGGTACAGTATTTTCTGAGCACATCGGAGACAGGCTGAGAAACATGGAACCAAGTGGTAACTGCCAGGAGAGTCACTGCGACAGAGTGTTTCTGTCAGCGCGCCGTGGGGAGCCAGAGCTGGGCGCTCAGCACCTCTAGCTGTAATTTGGCAGAAGGTGTAGAAGGGCTGGGAGCGTATTTTGTAGGTGATAGAAATTATTGTGTGTGCATGTGTTAAGTTTTGGGGAGAGCAGGGCATTTATACAGAAGAGCTTGGATTGCTCATTGAACGAACGCTGTCACAGAGCAATGTGAAAACCAACGGGAGCACGGGTCATTCCTATGGAAACTTGTCACCATTCTGGGTGAGGGAGTCCTGAGTACCACCTCTCTTATCTATTTTTGTGTGCTGAGACAGGGCACTGTAACATCCTGGCAGGTTTCCCCATGCTTTAAAGTCTCCAATGAAGGAGAATCCAGCATTTAGCCTGTTCCCCTGCTTTCCATTTGAAAAGTTTCTCCTAACAGCCTGTCTTGAAAAAAACAAAAGGATTGCCATTTCTCCCTGATACCCATATTTTTTTTTTTACACGATGGGAGATAAATAAAAGACTTTTTATTTCCTTGGTCCTTTTCCATCTTACACAAACACAGGCTCTCCTTGCAGCTATTATTTTATAAAACTGTTATTCTTGGTCTGCTCTGGACTGTCCCACCTGCCTACGCATTTTTTTTAAATTGTAATAACGAGTATTTTAACAGTATTGCAGCTGAGGCCTTACTAGCACTGACAGAACAAAATAATTATATTTTGTGTTTTACATAAAATATCTCAGGAAATTGGGTTTGACATGTTTTTTAAAAATAACTTAATATTACATGATGTTTGTGATTTGCCCTATCATTCTTGAGTCCTCTTGTCTTGATCCTTTTTGTGTACGTATTTTTTTCTTCCTTCTGTAGTCCTGCTTTGCACTGATCTTTATTTAATTGCACCTTGCTGGTGCAATTTAAATTCTGAGCCTGTCTAACCAGATTTTTGCAGTTCCTCACAGCCTTGTTGTCATCTACGCCTTTCTGTAAGAGTATTTAAATTAAAATACAGACTAAAGTAGACTCCTGAAGGAAATCACTGGAAATGTCCCCTCAATTTGCCAAAATACCATTAATAGCAGTTTTCTGTGAGTGTTTTTCAGCCCATTGTAGCCATTTTACAATTTTTACAAGTAGGTTGTTATTTTCATAGCCTGCTCCTTAGAGTGTCATACAGGACATGAAAGGTTCAGCACTTTTTACTTCAGATGTTTCTTCTGCCATGGGCATTGCTGTCAAGTAATTGGAATTTCCTGCTTGTTTGCATGTTACTAATTGTGTGATCTTACTTCCAAGAGCTCCTCTGCTCTGGCATGTCTCTGGAGAGGCTGCTTATTCATTAGGCCTTTTATCCTGTCAAAGACCATTAGAGTGATTTGATAGGATTTACCCTTCCTGCAACATACTGGCAGGTTTTGAGTTATTTGATTTTTCCGTCCATACAAATGACCTCTAATATTAATAGTCCCAGAGCCTTTCCAGTGGCCAAAGTGAGTGTTGACTGGGTTGCTGAGGATGTGAGGAGAGCAGTGACAGCCTGTGCTGCAGCACCACAAGCCTAAAAGAGGGAAAACTCTGTGTAGTGTTAATCATTCCCGCTCTGAAAATGATGCTGGAAAATTGGAGAAGATGGAGAAAAACAATGTACGTATTTTGAGACTGGAACAGGAGCCTTGAACCGGCTTCAAAGGAGGGAAAAACATGCTACATGTCTTCAACCCCAGGGGAAAAGCAGCGTGAGAGAGGGGAGTGGAAAGCTGGTGTTGCACAAGTGCATGGAGAAATGCTCACAGCTGCTCAGCACCATGCTGCAGCCGTGCTCGCTTCCAGCCTCCCTGGAAAGAGCTGGTAGCCAAAGCCACAGATGTGTGGGCTTGGTTCAGGGAGGCTGGGCTTTGCTCTGGCCCAGCTGGTGTCCACAGCTGCAAATGGTCTCACTGTTCTTGTGTCCATGAACTGGTGAGAAGATAGCAGCATCAGCTTTGGCTGGGGGAGCAAAGGGCTGATGAACCAGTGAGGTCATCTACAAGTGAAAAAAAAGCAGTGGTCTTTGAAGTGTAATGTTGGTTTTTTCCTTGGTGATGGTGTTTGGTACGGATGGTGAAGAGATTCAGTGTGGACATGGAGCTCTTCAGGGTGCAGCTCTACTTTGTGATAAGTGGTTCTTTTTATTGCAGCCTTACACAGAGGTTAAGGGTATAGAGACAAATAGAAATGTACTCCCTTGTGATCACTGCACTTTCACTTCTTTCTAATAAATGGGAAGGGAAGTTGTTAACAGAGACTTAAATGAACCCGATGCATCTACTTAAAAAGTCCACTGGGTGTATTATACACAGATACCACCGCTGTTGTCTGTGGAAATCAGAGCCACGGCGATGCGCAACCTGGGGATGTCTGCTCTTCTCTAGGCACCTGTATTGGTTAGTGGTGTGATGGAGCCAGATGGGCTTTTGGTCTGACCTGGTGTGGCTTGTGTTTGTCATGATTATCATTGCCCTTGTTACTTCTGAGAAAGCAAGTTCCTGTTAACTGCCTGTCAAGCCTGGGAGCTGTGGCAGAAACTGAGGAGGACATGTAGAATTGTATGGAAGTATCACAGGGGTGTTCCCCCTCTCCCTTGAACTCCCAGTGCAGCAGGCCTTGTCTCTTCCCTTGTACCACTCCTAAAGTATGTCTTTTCTCTTGTGTCTGTGCTACAGGAAAATGGGAGTGCCCGTGGCATCAGTGTGATATGTGCGGTAAGGAAGCAGCTTCCTTCTGTGAGATGTGCCCCAGGTCCTTCTGCAAGCAGCACCGGGAAGGCATGCTCTTCATCTCCAAGCTGGATGGACGTTTATGCTGCACAGAGCACGATCCCTGCGGGCCTAACCCTCTAGAGCCGGGAGAAATTCGTGAGTATGTGCCTCCCATAGAAGCCCTGGCTAATGGCGAGGACACCCAGCCACCGGAGCAGCCACCGGCAGACACAGACCTGAGTGTTCAGCCTTTGGACAGCCTACCTCAGTCTGTGGCCCTCAGACTGCAGTCACCAGAAAAGCCCCCCGCTACCCTAGCACTGAGGCTGCCGCCTTCAGACAAGCCCCCCACCACCCTAGCCCTGAAGGTGCAGCCATCAAA